>PPHD01001997.1:0-38531 GCA_002909625.1 Bambusicola thoracicus
GGGGGAGAAAAAGGAGAAAAAGCACCATAACAGAAGAGCTAAGGACATGATTACATGGTTAGATGGACATTAACTGAGTTGCAAGGGAAAGTCAGCTTCTCTCCATACACTGACAGAAGTTTTTTCAGCAGCTAATGCAAGTAAAAGAAAAACCCTACTCTTCCCACTGAGCATGGGTCAGAACCCCAGCCTCCTCACACATCCCATCAGAGTTCAGTCTGCTCCTCCCCAGCTCAGTGCCGAGACCATGCAGCTCTGCAGGCTCTGTAGGCTGGTATGGAGGAGCCCCAGCCAGGCCCACTCACCAGCCCAGGGGATGTACCTAACTGCACAGAATTCCATGCCTGGCACTGACTTCCAAACATGATGGAATGCTGCCTCCAGCACTGTTCCTCTCTGGCCCAGCAAATTCCCAGGCTAGCGGTTATTGCTAGTGGGAATAAGGCTTGCAGGAACTGCAGTCCCACCAGAAGAGGAACATCCCTGCTCATCCTCCTTCACAGAGAGATTAAATGAAAGATGCTGTAAAGTTCATTCAGCCTTCCCTTCTTTCCTCCCTGGTGCCCCAGGGTACCAATGCCACAAACAATCATCTTCAGGCAACTTCTCTGGGACTGGAAGAAGGCAGAACTGCGTTTTCCTACTGGCTTTTCTAAGGACAGCATCAACACTGGGAGAAGCTCAGGAGACAGCTGAGCCCTTCTTCCATAGCAATGATAGTACACATTAACTAGACAGCAAGTGGTCCATCCTTGGTGTTTGTTTGTGGAGGAGACATATGGACTGGGAAAACTGAGACAACATAAGCAGGGTTGGAGTCTGGAGAAAGGTGAGTTCATCAGTGGAATTACTGCTGCTTTGTATAGTGCTGTTCTACGAAAAGCTGACACGCATGTAGAGAAGCTTACACTTGCACTTGTACCATGCAGGAGGATTACAGTGCTCCTGCTCTTACTGTGGGCCCAGACTTCATCCCTCACCACTGACCACTGCATGAATATGTGAATAAGTGAATAAGTGAAACTGCTTCTGCACCAGCATGCCCATTCTCTCAGTGCAACCCCGCCAAGCAACGGAAGGGTGAATTCCTGGATGTCCCCTGCGCCTTCCTGATCCAATGCTCAACACAGCCATCCACAGAGGGATGCTCACACTGTGCAGCAATCTGAGCAGGTGGGGCAGCACGCTGCTCCTCGCCACTGCACCCCTGCAGCAGGGCACAGCACAGCCACACACTGGTGTGGTGAGACCTCTGCCAGCCATTCATCTGCCTCTGCAACTGTTAGACTCTACTGACTTACCTCACATAGCTGAGAAGAAAAATTACTACACTAGGAGCATAACAAAAGTTGTGGGAAATTCCCTTCACAGCTGGCTGCTGGCAGAGCTGCAGAACTGTCCCCAGAAAGATTCACAGGCCCAAGGAAAGGCTGGTGTGTGCATAAAGTACCTGTTGAACCATCCTTGTCTTTTTGGCCTCTTGTTTTTTCACAGCACCAACTCACAGTCTCTGTCTAAGCGCGCATTTGATCCAAAACCCAGTAGTCATAAAGAAACAAGCCCTTACATAAACCGAGTATGATCACTAAAAGCTGATGCACAAATTACAATTTTTTTCTTCTGTATTGATTACTCCTTCAAACCAAATCTCCCATTAACTCACACTCAGGACCCTCCCTCAGTAGTTCCAGGTGTGAGAGGTGCACTTCAGGACATCCCTCTCTGATTCCTGCCCTGTGCAGCACTGCTGGGGACGGCCCTTTGTTCTCTCCTTGCCTGCTTCTCAGCCTCCCGCTCTCACCCCAGAACACGTAATCATGACAGACACCATAACCACTAATAACAGATACTCCATGTGAAGAGACACAAAGTGGAGGTAATCGTGGTTTTACAGGTTCACTAGAATTTTTGTCTTGGTGGTCCGCTCGATCACGTATCTTTGAAGGATAACAATGAAGTGCCCTGAGTGTGAAAAGGACTCCAGCCTAGGGGAAACCCGAGCTCCCTTGCTGCCTGCCCCTGTGATTTCTGTGATTGATTATACATATCCTCCTCTCAGTTTTAAACTATTCTTCGTTTATTTCATTTGCAACTTTTCTAAGCCTTTTCCTGATAATCATTTTATTCCTTGGTCTTCCTTTCATTTGGTGACAGCTGACCTGGCAGCAAGCCCAAAACATGGTAAATGACAAATCACTACCAGATGAAGCTCTGAGTTTTACACAGAGAATTTCCCCCGGCCACAGAAAACGTTGAGGCCCAATAAAATTACCAAAGTAACTGAAAATTACACCAAGATCAACCTTTACATGAAATCTTTAGTTACAGGAAAGTATGTTAATTCTCCAAGTTTTGAACCAAGTAACTGGGTTAATGATCTTTGATGTAAGCTGCAGATTTAGGAAAAGTGATAGAAATGGAAATCCATAGCAACTCCCCACTCACGGTCTGAGACTTGCAGTTGTACCTGGGAGCAGGAAAGGTCCTTTGTTTCCCCTGGGAAATGGCAGCCACAGCCAGAAGCGCTCCCTGAAGAAGCCATAACCTTGGCTGCGTTTGTCCTGCTCCATGCCTGACAGAGGCAGCCGTGCCACATCACCTCCCTGTCCTGGGGCTCAGAGGGAGTGGTGCTTTCAAGCACTGCTAAAGAATTTGCCTGCAATGCAGCATCTTGGGCCAGGGAAGAAAGAGAAGAAAGCAGTATCAGAACTAACTGCTGCTAAGAACTGCATTATCTCCTTCTTTGGAGAGTGAATTTCCCCTACAAGGTGAAAGAAAGGAGCAAAGAAGTCACAGTCAGGGGAAAAGATGCTTCTCCTGAGCACCCACCAAGTCAGCACTGAAGCCACAAGGCTCTGAAATGGGAACATTTTCCTGAGCCTTTTTTCACCCTCCCAGCGCTGATGCCACAGAACAGTGCATTTGTTACTCCAAGATAGCAGACAGGAACTGAGATACTCCTTTTTGCAATAAGGCCTTCTCTTTTTTCCTAGATAGATATTTATAGGCATTTATAGTGCCCTTGGAGTTCATGCATACAGTTACAGTTCTTTATCTAACTGTACAGAGGTCTAAATATCTGGATATAGTGATTTTATTGGAGATACAGAATGATGAAGTGGATGTAAACTGAAACCATTCTGAGTCACATAATGCAGGCTAAACAATGCCTGGCTGCAGACACAGCCAAAAGACATAAAGTGAGGCCAGCAGAGCTCTAAGGAGAGAAAACCCTCCTGAGACACACTCTTCAGAAACGTTCGAGATGAATGATACAGCCATGCAATGAATGCTTAAAAGTAAAATCAGAGGGAAAAGATTCAATAGCAAAGAGTTGTTTGGCTGTAGTTCTGTGTATTTCAGATGAAAAACATCTTGTTTTTCATAACTGCTGGGAAACCACTCCCTTAAGAGGGGTGTTGTTTGATTTCGTGAGAAAGTTTGTAAGATACTGAACAGTCATGCATACAAACGCAGAATATACAGCACAGGTCGGACATACTTAGCTGTGTCCAAATGCAGCCCTCATTCACCGAGAACTTAATTCAGCATTCATAGGGTATGGCGATGACAATTTGTCAGCACCAAATAAGCTAGCACACATTCAGTCATACTTGTCTCTGAGGTGCAATGGGAGTGAGCAGTGCTGAGATCACCCAAGCTGCACCCTGCGGGCAGCGGATTCCCACATCTCCCCACCAATTATGCTGCTGCAATGCACCACCGGGGAGCAGGAAGGCTGGCTTTGTGCTGCATGCCCAGCACAGCGCAGCCTGGAGTGTCCTGCAGCCAGACAGCACTGTTCTGTCTGCTGTAAAAATACATTAAAGAGATCACATGCAGTTGTTCCAAGAAGAGTTAAATTTGACTGTTTTATGAACAATTCCATGCACTTCTTTTGTTTTGTTTTGTTTTGTTTTGGCGCAAATAGGCCAGAAGCCTGGGTTCAGTGTCACAAGCCTGCCATAAGGCTGTGCATCTCCATTGGCTCAGCCCAGAGCCATCAACGGCAGCCTGGTAACAGGACAAACACCAGGGCAAGCATCAGATCCATTCAAAGAGGTTGCTGGTGAGCAAGAAGCCAGAGGAAATAACCACGAGAGCTGAATCTGGCACTTTGGTAGGATGTTCATTTATTACCACTGGAGAGGCCATTCTTTTTTGGGCATGTTTTTCTTTCTTTAAACAGTTCTGAAGTCACCTGAGAAATAATTACACTACATCCCTACAGCCATCTCAGCTTGCAGATTCATGCCCCTCCTCAGCAGGCCCGGCCAACAGGACTGGACAGGAGGGGGTGACGGGGAGCCCTGCACAGCATCCCCTGTCCCTGGCACCCCCCTGTAACAGTCACAGGGGCATCCACCGCCTCTGAGCACACAGGACAGGCGAGCACAGACTGAAATTGCAGCAAGCTGTAGGTGGAGGTGAGGGAAACTTCAAAGGGTCAAAGCTAGACAATACCTTCCTGTCTTGGGGAACTGCACGTAGCTTGGTAGAGGAGAGAGGAGGGAGGCCTGTCAACCTTCATTGCCGAAAGGTAGTGGTACACAGTAATTTCTTCTGATAATGTCACCAGAAGAGGAAGTCATGCAGACTAAACTCATTAAGGTCTGAGGGGAACATCATGAGGGGCTCTCTTTCTTTCTGCAGGAAGGAGGACCACAGCCTGAGCTGTCTGAGTAAGGGAACATCTGTTGTGGCACAGACTGAAAGCTCTCAGGGGTTCCCTTTTTGATATATTTTAGTTCTTAAAGTTAAACTTCTCACTTTTCAGACTAAAACGACCTGTCCTTCCAAAGAGAAAATTAAAAAAAAAAAAAAAAAAAAAAAAGGAGAAGTTGGCACATCAACATTTAAAGCTGGTAATTTGAAAGCATGTGAACAACTCACCTTCATTGGTGTGCTTGTACCAAGCAGGCCAGTAAGACATCACATTTCCATAAGTGCTTGCTCCAGAGGCCATTAAATGTAACGTGGATATTTCCATTGGCTTGGTATCAAGACCAATAATGCTTTGATTCGGAGGTTTTCCAAGTACTCTGTGAGCAGTGGTGGAATAGTCCTCAATGGCCCTTCACCAAAAGGTGCACTGTCTGCCAAAAATAAACGCTGTTATTCACACAGGGTACCTGAAGCATGCACAGATTTAGCACCCATCTCTCCCACCCTTCCTGTGCCTGCAGGCCTGCAGCACGTCCCCCATGGCATGGGCAGGAGGTGGCACTGTGAGCTGGGCTGTGCCCTCTGGCAATCCGTAGCGCAGAAGCAGAGCATTGCCTGTGCACCTCCATAGAAACATACCCTTGGTTTCAGAAGAAATGCAGTCTGATCTCTTATAATTTATGTCAGCAGTACAACAGCTGAACGCACATAAATCTAACATGGTTGGTGTTAAATCTGCTAGTGCTCCAGAAGAGGTTAACTTGAATATTTGAGATATAATTTTGTGTGTTTTCTCCACTTTGACAGTGCAGATGGATCTGCCCACAGCTCTGACCTGGCCTCCCCCTCAACAGGGACAGCACTTGGCCTCAGCTCCTCTCCTGCTTTAGCAAAGCCATCCCTCCCCATCCCCCACAGCACGGCTGGATCCCACCCATGTTCAGGGAGAGACTCATGCATGGAGCTTGAATCCCAGGCAGAACTCAATTGATTAGAGAAACCGGGCTTGATCTTGAAACAAAAAATGTTAGGACTTTATACCCATGTCAGTTGGAAATGTCCTGATGGACAAAGGCACCTCATGGCACACAGCCTGTGAAACACACAAAACTTTGGTTTTTAAGTAAAGATGGTGATTGACCATTTCAGCTAAAACAAGGCGTTCTATTTCTACCCCTTTGGAAAAACTGTTTTCAGGTTTTGAAACTAATGTTGCTCAATAAACTGTAAAATAAACTGCAAAATAAAACTGTCAAATAAAATGAAACTTTTCAATAAAGAGCTTTAGTTTTGCTAATCAGGCTGCTCAGCCCTTCTCTTTCTGTTTTAAAGAACTTTTGCTCATGGGAAAAGTAGAAGAGAAAAAATCTGTTTCAGAATGGAAGGCCAAAATCATAAACTTCACTACAGAAATGAACACCATACAAGCGCTGCTGCACTGCGAAGCGTTCACCCATATTTATGGATTATACTGTTTCACTCAGCATATCTAAAATAGCAGTGTAACCATCCATTTCCAAACAAACATATGTATTTCATCTGTGTACAAGCATACTTCCATGAGAAACTGAAAATCCTCAGAGAGAAGACCAAACCTTGCAGTCATTACTCAGGCTGAAGGCAGCGGGCACTTTGACAGAGTGTGGAACATGAGGTTTGTTACATGAACAACGCTGCAATTTTGGTTTTTAAACACAGAACATCCACACTTGTCATCACCAAATACGTAAGTAGTTTTTGCATCCAAAAATGTAAATAACCCATTATGTGAAATAAACCATTTGTCTAAGGTGGCCTTTCTTAGGAATGAAAGATTTAATATTAAGAGGAATATAAACAATCTGACAACGCAGTCAATTGAATCGCTGTGGCTCCAATTCGGGAGGTGTAGCTGAACTCCAAACCGGTCTGCTCTGTACTGAGCAAGTCAAAGAGCCTCAAAATGTCCTCAAGCCCAAGCTTGGCCTCGCCAAGTAAAACAGGCACCGTTTTTCTGCAGAACAGCCTCTTACACACACTGTAAAAACTGCAAAAATAGATATCTGTGGCGCAGTGTTCTGTGGCAGCAGCCGGCCCTGGCCGTGCTTTGGCTCGCCGTGACCGCAGGGTCTCTGCGGGCACCCAGCAGCACAGAGCTGCAGGAGGGGCTGCCGCCCCACAGAGCCCACCTGGCACGGAGCCCCGAGCAGCACTGCGGCCGGCAGCCCCTGCACACAGAGCGCCCGGACCAACAGCCAGGGTAGGGCAGTGCGGGGCTGCTGAACACCCGGCTGCAGCGTGCCTTGGGCATGAGAGCGTGTTTTCCATTCCGAACTTTGGAACTGGATATTGCGCTAAACCTCCCATCACCGAATAACCACATATGAGGCAAGAGGCTGGAACAGCAGAAGCAGCCATCAAAGGCTCTGCAAGCTATTTACACGGGGACCTTCTAGCTTAGACAATGTCCCGTGCCAATGGCAGTGGGCCCGGGCTCATCCCCATTTAAGTCAATAGATTCGTTGTCTTTACCCAGAGCAGGATAAACCTCATGCAAGGCCAACATGGGTCTAAATTACATCTTTCAGATGCACGTTGCAGACAGTTGAACTTCTATATGAGCAGCAGAGACACTGCTGATGGGATCCATGGTTTCAGATTGCAAGGCAGAGCTCTGGATGTACCATGACAAACTGACACGAAGCCTGCCATGCGAGTGTGTTTTCATAATCTATAGGTCGGACTGTTTATTAGCACTGCTAACTGCATGCATATAAACTTAAAATAACCTCTTCCTCCTGTGCCCTTTTGCAGAGGAAGATATTACACCCCCTAACTGGATATACTGCTCTTCCGGTGCTTCCCTAAAGTATCTGTTTCGATGTGGGAATTTAAATGGGAGAAAGCACACGTATGTAGGCCAGCACATATTTAAAGCATAACTTCTGTTCACTAAACTGGAGTAATTCTGTTTCCTTCTTCCTTCTTGATCATCTTTGAAGCATTTTGCTTTAAAATCAGTGGCTTGTGATTTCACCTGGATATTGCCTCTCTCCTAAGAGAACAGGAGATTCGCAGACAGAAAAACTTGCTCCTGTATGGCCCATTGTCTCTCAGTGCAGGAATCCTGTGCTTCAGGTGACCACAGAAAAGATAAGAGCTTATCCCTCCACTGGGCCAAGATGAATGGAGTCTCCTTGCATATCTTTATGTGAACTGACCTGAAGACTAAAACACTTTGTGAGAGCTTCTATCTCAACCTGTCTTTAAAAGGATTGATTTTCTGTTGCCGGTATATAGAGGTTCTCTGCAAGTGAGGTAGAAGGAATTGCCTGCTCCATTCCATGTGGCAAAAAGGGAGATTTTGTGGTCAGCAAAATCATGAAGGTACACTTGCAGAGCAGCTGTTCTCCATTAACTCTTCTTATCACCATAACGCAGGTGGTGCTTAAACACAAGGGATAAAAACAGCCTGTTTGCCAAATCGGACTAATGAAAACATACTTCCTTTGTTCTGATTGTCATTTTTAGTGAAAAAAACACTGTAATTACCGCAGCATCTCTACAAATTCTGAAAGACAGCAGGACTAGAAAAAGCAGCGCTCTGTTTCACTGAGCAGAACTCCTCCAGTGGTCAGGAAGCAGGATCCAGGAATATACAGGATGTTATTTTTTATGAACGATCCTGAGAACAAATTATGTTTCTTTTACGTGCCTCCATCTAAACACATATTTTTGAGCTCAAATAAAAACATTATTGTATTTGAGGTTTTAATCGGATAATTTGTGACAGCAAATTATAACTGCTGAATCCCATTTTGATTTGTTTTGCAGTGTAAAATAAGTATGTAAAACTCAACCAAGATGTAAGTTGTAAGTCCTCTCTCCAAATCCTAACCGTGAATTGCTACATCCAGATAAAACCAGAACAGAACAAGGCTTTTTCTCTGCCGTGAGCTGAGAAAGATGGAGAGCAGAGTCCCCAAAACTCCAGCAGAGATAAATTAAATACCTGCATGACAGCTAGAAGTTGGAGGTCCTTAGTCCTGTTAGACTTGATGATGAGCCCCACCTGCACTCGTATACAGGACCATGTAACTGCCTACACACACCCATATATCTGCTGCCAGTCACAGTGCAAGCCCTGGCTTAGAAGCCATGCCCCTGCTACAAAGCAGATGGGAAACGTAGCATGAAGCAGAAGATTCGTTGGATGGTCCGGGTGCCTTCCCACCACTAGATGTGGTTCATGGGTTTATCCTCTAATCTGGCCTTCTCCCGAGTGGTGCCCAGCATCTTCCCCAGCATGATAAGCCTATCACTCTGAGCAAGCACACATGAACCCGCACAGCAGCCTAACGAGAGCTGGAGCCTGCAGCTGCGTGCAGTGCACACGTGAGGGAGGAAGCCTGAGAAAGGTGACCTGCCATGTAGCTACTGATCTTCAGCCAGTCTGATAGCTGAACACCAAACAGCAAAGGCCGCTACACTGGGATGCACCAGAGAAGCAGCCAAAATCAACGTTGATATTTCAGATGGTCAACGATGGCATAAATTAAGAAACAATGCAGGTAGAGCTCCTAACTATATGCAGGACAACAGGCAGAGAGTAAAGTACCTTGTCTGTCATCTTGGTAAGCATACCAGTGAGCTGCGTCCACTCAAGAGGTGTTGCTATGGACTGGACCAGTCAGCATCTTGCTGGAGGGATGAGTACTAACTGGTGCCTCTGGATGTTCTAGGAGATGTCTTTGTGGTTAGGAGGCACTACACACTTGATCACTTCATGTATCTGCTGCACCAGTCATTCTAAACCTACTTTCATCATTCATTTATCATGGGAAGGAGTCCTTCGTTATAATGACGCCTTTGTTCATCTCTCAATATAAGAGATACCTGGTCAAACACCATTCTTCCTGCATAAAACATCTACTCATTGCTATCACATCTAAATGGCACTTTTGTAACTTCTCGCACTGAATAGAATCTGTATGTTCTCCTTTTGTGCCTCTGCAGAGATTGAGCTGTCTGGGATGCTTCCTATGGGATCCTGCACACCATAATTTACATTGCCACTGACACATAAAGCAGCATGATATGCCCTGGCCTGCTTCTACATGAGAATATGATTTGGGGTACGATCAATCACCTTAATGAAAATCCCCCCAAACCCCAAATGTGAACTGCAGATACACTAGACGGGATGCAGCAAAGACAGGGTAAGTGTAATTTCTACCTCTGAACTATGATCTTGTCTTACCAGGAAACCCAGGCTCCCAAAATAACAGTGCAAAGTAGGAGTGGATACATAGCAAAAACCACTGCAGAGCATAAACAGTAAAATAAAACAGAAAGGGTCCACATATCCCCTCTCTGCTCACAGCCTCATGGGATGCAAAAGCAAATAGACCTTGGCAAGAGCATGGCTGGTGTGAGCAACACAAGGCAGATCGCCTTTCACGCAGTCATCTTTCCACTTGATCGTGAACTTGAGCCCTGGCTGGGATTCACATTCTGGGACCCTCCAGCAGTTAGGAGTAAGACGAAATGAAGTCCACAGTTCCACGTTCCTCTGGCGTGGTGTGCTGAGCGCAGGCCCACCGGGTTTTCCATTTTGTAACCTTGCCACTGAATGCAAGCAGGGACCATTTGCTGACAATCTAAGTATTTGAGTGTGTATAACAGCAGCAGAATAGCAGCAATATTACAAGCTGTATAACCCTAACTGCAAGTCACTGCTCCACCAGTTCTAAGTTTCCTTTCATCCCATTAGTTCCTCTAACCTCAAAAATTAGATAAATAGTTTTTCTTCTGCTCAAACATCAACGTTCAGATGGTATTAAGGAACAGCAAAACATGAGACAGTGAAGTGCTGCTTTGTGTTACAGTCTTGGCTAGGTGACCAGCCAGAGCTGACTCATTTTTGAATGCCTATTTTGCAGAGATTAAAACAGTTGCCTTTGAGATCTCCGGTGGTTCCCTCTTCCACTCTCTTATCCTTGTAACCCCAAACAGAAGTAATGAAAAGACTATTAGATTATCACTAAAATGCTATCTTTTGTCAAACTTTCATTGAGAGGTTCAAGGAGCATTGGGAGTATAATATAGAGAGTACAACAGCTCTTGGGCCCTGCAAAGCAGACAGTTCTGTGCAGAGCAGCGAGGACAACTCCTGCAACAACATATATGTGAGCAGTGAGTTTAAGGTACGTGCACACAAAGTAAAATGTACTGTAAATGTAAACGTACTGTAAGTTTACTGTTCTGTAAAACTCTTCTTTCAAAAGCAGAATAGCCAGAGGTCCTGCTGGTCACATTGAGGGATCTGGATCCAGCCCGATCCCTAACGTCATAGACACAGAGCTGCAATGTTCTCACAGATTCACAGTGCGTTTCAAATCCTGAGCGGTGTGCTTCTGTGTGAGCAGATAGTCAGTCTCAGAAAACTTCTACAAACAAGCAGGTGGACAAAAGGATTGTGCTAAACTTAACTGACACTTCCCATACCATGCCCTCTGCACAGAAGGACCTGTCTGATTCCAAGCACAGAATTCAACAAAAGTAAATGTCTGGGCTGAAACGCTGTCTAGACATTTAACTCTCCTCTAGAGCAACGTAACTCTGGCACTAAGTAAAACTTCCCAAATTTCCCCTATCACAGGTCAGTCCGGGGTTAATGAAGCCAAATCAGCACAAAAACGAGAAACACAAAGAGCAACGAGGTCCCTTATTTCTCCTTAAGACACCAACTAGACACCTGCAGCCCGCACTTCCAAAACACACTTATTTTATTTCAGGGAATTACAGTAGCACTTTGTACATAAAATTGTAAATCCTGTGTGAATCTCGATTCCTTGTTTGTAGATATGTGCACATATTCTGGCAATTGTAACCTGTGGGTAGGAAAGGGGGGGTCCCGTTTCTGGAGATCCTCTGTGGTTTTCAGATCTGGTACAAATTAATCACCTTTTCCACGAGCTTCCTTCCCAGCTTGTCAATTCAATAAACAAAGCATCTCCAGCTAGGGAGGCCCAAGTGTGCTTTTTTTGGCAGCCATTTTCATTTTAACACACATACACTGAACATTTTATCAGTCCAAAAAGTCAGAAATCAGCCGGGGAAAATTCTGAAAGCTTACACTGTGAAAAGAAGTGAATCTGTCCTTTAATTCACGTTGCAAAGAGCAGTTCCTTGTAGTGACACCTCACCAGAAAGTCCCACCACTGAGTCTGAGAGACTCTGTTAGCCTCAGAGGTAGCAGTCTTCTCTGATTCCTGTTTTCTACCAAGCTAAGCACTACTTGAGGCAAAGTCCCCTGAACATCCGCAGCTGAGTTCTGGGGAAAAAAAATGAAATCTGTGAATAATTGGCAACTTAAAAATCTCTGACTAAATGGCAAGCAAAAGCAAGCACATTTCAACGGTTCTGTTGTGCTCAGAGCATGGTACATGTGAGAAGATGGGACTAAGGACCACACTGTGCGCACTGCTTACCAAAACATAGCCTTTGACGTTGGAAAGAGAAGGGATGTCATCCCAAGGCAGCAAATATACTTTTTCTCTGAAAAGCATTTGTTAGCGTGTAAGGGAGGGAAGTTTTCATTCGTTCAAACAAGTAACTTCCGATTCCTGCCCTGAGTTTCGCTTGGCTTTCAGTGGTATGACTCAGATGAAGGAGAAAGTCCTGTGAAAGAAAGGCAGCCGCCTACTCTACAAGCGAGCTCACGCGAGGAAATCCGCAGACCCTATTCTCCTGTCTGTAATTTGTATTTGACCCTGTGCCACCTCTAGGATCTTTCCCTTCGGGGAGCTGTTAAAGCGGGGAGTTCACCTGTCAGAAAGCTGTAGCCCGGGTCCCGCCGCCCCGGTTGCTCCCGGAGGCTGGCGGCGTCGGCCCCGGTCTGCGGCACCCGACGGCGCCCGGGACCGTGCCGCATCGCCCCTCCCCACACCCTCTGTCGCCCGACGGCTCTATCTCGGCGTCAGCGGGAAGTTTTGCTTCAACAGCCTCGTCTCCAGATATTTTTCTTTGCCATCTCAATTGTTTCAGCGCTGTTTCCCTCCAGCCTCCGCCCGCGGCAGCCGCTGCCGACTCGTGCGGCAGCGACCCGTGGGGCCGGGACAGCCCGACGGCGTCCGACGGAGCGCAGCCGCTGAGCCCCGCGCTCCCCTCCGGGCGCTCACCGCGTCCCTGCGGCGCGGAGCGGCGACACAGGTCAGCGGACGAGCGGACCCAATCCGTCCTCCTTCGGACGTTCCGCAAAGGCCGGGGCGGGAAAGGGACAACGAGGCCGCCCCTCCGCGGCCCAGCAAAGGCTCCTGGCGGGAAAAAAAAAAAAAAAAAAAAAAAAAAAAGGCGCTCTGTTCTCAGCGGCGGCGACTGAAGCGGCTGCGCGAGACGCTGCGGCGGCCCTCCGCCGCCCCCCGATTCCGTCTGACGGCTCAGGTCTGCTGCCACAGAGCAGTGTTTACTCAGCGCATAAACAAAAGTGAAAGGAATTAAGCGGGCAGATCCGATAGCCCAGGGAAACATTTCGGGCCCTTCAGCACGGAGTTACCACGCTCTTAGAAAAGAGGACGTTCCTACAACGGAAAGCGGGCAGTAAGATTTGTAGCTGTGTATTTATAAACAATCGTCGATGCTTTCCGTGTTGGTTCTGCTAAGGGCAAAGTGCTCTTTCATAACATTCGATCGCTGCTTTATTTTCCTCTGTCCACAACACTTTCTCTGTCTGCATGACAGTACGCTACAACGAGCACAGATGTTTACAAACGCGAAAAGTCAACTTCTGCGCAAAGTTTTCGCCATGACTTCAGAACCACATAAGATGCAGCACTCCACTCGAACATGCACAAGTTTCACCAATACAATCTGTTCGCGCCGTAGGGACCAAGAAGTGCAACAAGGAGTAAAAAGGGCAAAATTACTGCCGTTATTCTCTAGGGTACTGAAACGACTCTGCACTTCCTCCTGCAGTGCGAGGGCCACTGTCCTAAAAAAAAAATGCAGGCTGCACCCCGCTAGCCCCCTGCTTGCCCTTATGCCTCCTCCGCCTCTACACCTCCTACGGAGAAAAGTAAAAACGTACATTGCATCAGGTTCTGAACTTTGGTGAGGGAACGGCTGTCTCACACAACCAAGTCAGACACAGAAACTTTTCCCTCAGACCCACCTGGTCATTCCCAAACAAGAGACACAGCTCCACGCTGGAACAGTCATGAGCAAAAGCTACAGGAAATATTGGACCCAAGAGCTGGAGACAGACAGCCTGGCCCAAGGAAAAGTGCGTTACACTGGTATGGAAAACAAGTAACAGGTAGGAGACGGATTTGGGTTGGTTTACTTCTCGCTAACCCAGTCCAGAAACAGGAATTCAGGAGCAGTCCAAACTGCAGCTTTCACCAGGGCTGGAGCCAGGGGGAGTGCGAACTCACAAAGAGCAAGCCCAAGTGTGCTGGCTTCACTTCATTGCCTGACTTCTGCAGACCACAGAGCCGCCGCCAGCCCCCCACCCCCACCCCCCGAGATCAGGATGCTGAGATCCAGAGATGAAAAACCTCCAGATACCCACAGGTGGGCAAATGTTAAAGCATGAGAAAGAGGATACCTGAGACAGGAAAGGCAGCGTGCGTGGAAGTGAACTTTGTCCCTACAGCTTACCAGCTCCGCTTTTTAACCCATCTCTCCTGCCAGACATCTTGCTGGCCAAGAAAGGGACCGCGCGGACCTGGGCTGCGCAAAGCGCTGACTGCACGGAGTCACGGCAGCATCTGCTGGCGGTCCTCGCCTCGCTCTCCGGGGCCGCGGGGATACCCGCGGGACGTAAACGAGCGGGGAGGTGAGGGTGCGAGACGGGGCCGCGCAGCGGGAGCTCATTTCCACCCCGCGGGGCACGCCGCGTTCCGCTCAGCAGCGACGTGAAACACCGCGAGCAGAGCACCGCGAGCAGAGCGCCGCTCGTCCCGCCGCGGCCTCGGAGTCCCCGCGCTCCGTCCAAACCCGCGGCACCCCCCCGGGCCCGGCTGTGGCGGAGGCGCGGGTGAGGCAGAGCCGTTGGCCGTTGTTGTGGGGACACCCAGAGCGGTGGGCGACGGCAGTGGGCCGAGCCCAGCAGGGCTATCGGAAGCGGCAGCTCGGACTGTCCGCAGCTTGGTGTCGGTGTCCGCTTTTCGCAAACTGACCGCGGTGCCGCGTTTTGTTTCTCAGCAGCCCGTCCGTTTTCGCTGTGAATAAGTTTCGCTGGAGCGCCCTTCAGAGAGAGACGTCCCGCCGCGTGCACTCGCTCCGCGGTGCTGTCTCTGCCCAATGCCTACACCCTCCTGTTACAACTCTTGCTGTCCGCGCTCAGCGCTGTGCCCTGCCGTCATATATTTAAAAGATCTCTTCCGTGCACAGATGTTTAGCGCTCCCTCCCCCCGTCCTTGCATTACTTCTGAGAGGAACAGACGAGGTCCCCCATCGGAGAGTCCTTCGCGCACGGAACACCGCGCTCCCAGCCGGGTTCTCCGCAGCGCGCGCTCTGCTCCGCTCTGAGTCCCGACGGGACGAGGCCGAGCGCGGGCCCGTCCCGACCGCCCCCGGCAGCTCCGCTCCCCTCGGCCCGCTGCTCCCTGCCGCTAAGTTCTGTGCGTCCGCCTGCTTTCATCTCCTCAGAAACGAAGCTACGCTAGCAGTACTTACTAATATTCCGAGAGCGGGCAACCGAAGCGATGAAATTTAGACAGGACTCTGGAGAAGTAGCCGAGCTGTCTCTGTCTCCGTCTGAGCTCGCGAGGCGCGTCGTCTTCGCGTCCCTCGGTGGCTGCCGGGGCCGCCGATCTCCAGGCCGCGGGATCAGCCCTGGGCGGATCCGAAGTGCCGCGCGGGACCGACGCGGCCTCAGGAACGGAGCAGAGCGCGGGTGTGGCCGCGGGGCGCCGCGCAGAACGGGGTGAGGGGTGCGGGTGTTCACGCGGCCGCCGGGCGCGTGCACCGACAATAAGAAGGAACGCCGATAAATCTCCCGTGCGTGTTTTTCCTTCCTCCAAGCACACGTCTTATGAATTACTGCTGCGCGTTTGCTATCGCTGCGGGGAACGACGCGTGTATGGATTTTGTTGTCTCCTAACGCTATATTTATTAGAGATAAAAGGTGCGAGCGTGCAGGAATGCGCTGCTTCATAGAAATCTAATACGCAGCCGTCCCTGAAACGCACACCAACGCTGCGCAGTAACAGTAACGTTAACAGTACGGGGAAAGCATCGACGGTGCAACGAAGGGCCCTGCAGGGCCCCCCGGCCTCCCCCCGCCACTCTGCCTCTGGTTCCTCCACGTTCTGGAGACCCCCCCGGGCAGGCGCTGCTTTTCTGCGGTGCCATCTGGAACGGACGATAGTTCTCGTGCCGTGCCTCGGGATTTACCTGACGGGGAAGGTCGGGCTGCCAGGACGGACGGAGAGAGATTCTCCGGTGCTCCCCCCGCGGCGCGGCGGTGGTTCCCGTGGCGCGGGGAGAAGCAGCGCGGCCGCCTCTCCCCTCCGGTGGCGGCACTCCCAGCCGCCGCCCCGCGGGTCCGTTCCGGCCGCGTTCCGACGACGCGGGCCGTAGCCGTTCCCTCCCCTCCGCGATCCGCTCGGCGCGATGGGCGTGCGGGTACCAGGAAGGGGAGACGCCCAAAAGCCGCTTCTAGGTGAGCGCGTGGGGCCGGAGCTCGGCGCGGCCGCTCGGGGATCGGAGACGCTCCGGACCGCCCCGCCCGTCGGGCCGCAGAGGAGAGTTCCCCTGGGGCGGGGAGCACGGCGGGGGGGCACAGCCGGCCACAGCGCTCCCGCTCTGCCCACCGCGGCTGGACGGCTTCCGCCGCGCCGTCCCGCGCTTCACCGCAGTTAGAACAAAGCGCCGCGTCCCGGCGACATTACTGGGCGGCATCTGTTGGGGTCCGAAGGCTGATTTAAGTGAGATTCTCTCCGGGCCGATCGGTTAGAACGCCGGGCAAGCGAGCGGGGTGTAGCTGTACGTGCGGCTTGGTCCCGGTCTCGCAGAGGCAGGGCCTCCGAATCTGAAAGAAAGGTAAAAGGGCCGTGAGGAGTGAGTAGTATGGGGTTCATCCTTTCTTACAGCGCCTCAAAAACCGAATTCCCTTTTCTCAAACTCGGAGCATTACCGCTGTAGCGGTAGCTCTCTCAGTTCACCTTGTAGAAACTCCGCTTCTGTCATCGGAATAAGCGCGCAAAGAGGTCTGCAGAGGACAGAGGCGTAACGGCAGGTTTAATTAACGTCACCTGCCCGGCTCAGCACGCGCAGAGCAGCAGTCCCGCGGCTATCGCCCTCACCTGCGGCGGGTGGGCTGCTCATTCTGCACCGTCCCGAGCGCGGCGGTACTTGGGGAAACTCTGGGAGGAGCGTTTGTAATCGCAGAAATAAACGTGCAAGTAACGCGTGGAGTCCCTCCGTTAGGGGACACCGCCGGGTTCCCGGAGAGCAGCGGGCGGGCGGCTCCGAGCAGCCTCCCTCTGCGGCGCAAACGAACGCACCGGTATTAATTATCAACAGGCGTAAGCTCAGAACCAAAGTAATGCTACGGCCCTTGGGGGACCTCAGGTGTTCCTTCTTTAGCTTAATGAGAAAGGTTTTATAATGGGATCTGGGCGGCGCAGGCACGCGTGGACGCTGATGGGAGATGTAGCTGAATTTTTGTTTAGCGTCGGGGGGCTGGAGGCGGAGGAGCCGCGACAAACGACGAAGATAAACGAGGAGAGGAGGAGGAGGGAAAGAGGAGGAGTATGCGGTGTCCCTTGGGTTGTTGTTGTTGTTTTTTTTTTTTTTTTTTCCCTCTATTTCCTGACGGTGCTCTTTGCTGTCTAACAGCTCCGGTGCGGGTTCGCTGCCGCGGCAGCGCTCGGAGGCGGGTTCTGCGCGGGAGGGCAGAGCAGGCAGGCGCGGAAGGCCGTCCTCGCGCGGCTCGGCCCACCCCCTCACAGACAAAACTTTTTTCTGGCAGGCGCTGAGGGCAGAGACTCGCAGCGAGGTTCCCGGAGCAGCCTCGTGGCGCCCCGCCGCCCTTCGCGGAGCTGGTATGCGGTAGGGCAGGGCCATGTATTGGAAGAGCGACCCGATGTTCGTGTGCAGGCTGGAGGATAAGGACCTGCCCGCGCTCGGCGGCCCCTCGGAGAAGGTGAGAGGACGCGAGCCGCTGCCCGGTGTGGGGCGGGTCCCGGGCGGTGCTCCGCGGCCGCCGGTGGTTCCATTTCTCCCCGCTTGGGTCCCGCGGCCTCCGCTCGGCGGAAGAGCTCCGGCTCCCGCCACGACCCACCCCGCGGGGCTTCGGCACGGCCCCGCAGGTGCTCGCGGACGGGCGGGTTGGGCCGGGCGGGGCTCCCCGCGGCGTTCCCCGCTTCTTCTGCGCGAGACCGGCGGCGGACCGCGCTCATATTTCTCTCCGCGCGCTTCCCCGCAGGAGAGCCCTGCGGCAGCCGACGAGGACTCCTGCTCTTCCTCCGCCGCCCTGTCGCCCTCCTCCTCGCCGCGGTCCATGGCCTCGGGCTCCGGCTGCGCCCCAAGCAAGTGTGTGTGCAGCAGCTGCGGACTGGAGATCGTGGACAAATACCTGCTGAAGGTAAGAGCGTCCCGCCGGCCCCGCGCCTCTCCACCGCCGAGGCGGCCGTATCGGCCCCGTACCCCGAACCGCGGGGAGGGCGGAGCGCCGCGCCGGGCACCGCGCTGTGCGGGGTGGGCTCGGCCGGCCCGCGGGGCTCCGGCGCCTCGAATCCGTGCCTGGTCCTGGGCGTCTGACAGCCGTGAGTTGACTTCAGCGGCAAAACGCGATGACGCTGCGGGCGGACAGCCGAACTCCAGGAAGTCCTGTCCCTGTCTCAGGCATACTTCTCGTCTGCTTTCCTTCATCGCTGTTGTTGTGCAGTCGGCATCCGTAACGATCTGAGCCGGTTCTTCGACTTGCAGAGATGAGTAGAATTACTGCAGAAGCGGGCATTTTTAAAGCTCTGAAGCTAACCGCGTGTGTTTGTGAGGTCTGGGCCTCACAGGAGAACTGAAGTGATACCTGTGTTGTGAGAACGCTCTCCTGCTTTGGGGCTGCCTATTCTTGACGCGTTCCATAGGGGAGCGAGAAAGAACGCTGGTGGCTCGGTGTGTGGGTAACGTCTCGGCTCTGCTGTGCGCTCCTGATAAAGCAGTTGGTAGCATTGACCCATTCGTTGTTAGCTAAAAAGAAAAAAAAAAAAAAAAAAACCCTCAGTGTAATGCTGTGAATCTGAAAGGAAAGCAGCGCCTGTTCGGAAGTGTGGAAATGATATATTCCTTTAAAAAGGGGCTCCGGTAATTTCTGAGAAGTTGGCATGATTGAAAAATGTTTTTGCTAGTTTTAGCATTTGGGACTAAGCAAGGTTATTTAATAAACGTGTGGCTTTAAACATAAGACACTTAGGCAGTTTGGAGGTGGCTATTTTCCATCTGGATTGCAGCCACTGAAGTTATGCTGGGTCAGAGTCCTGCCTTTTCTCCTTTCAAAAGTGGGAATAGAAAGTTGTGCTTTCAGTTGCTGGATTCCAACAGATGCAGGCTTAAATTCATTATAAATCCCGCAAAGTGGAAGTTTGTAGCATCACCGAAATCGTAAATGTTCCTTTTTAGATCGCTTTTCTTAGATCCCCATTGTAATGAGGAGGTCAAAGGAATGCGTATGCCGGGTTGGCATTCATTTAAAGCAGGGTATGTGCAGGCTGTGGAGAGCTTCTATATACCTTTTGTTCCGTTAAACCCCAGTCACCTTTGTATGTGTGTTCGCACACGGTGCAGGGTAGCGGAGCAGGGATGACAGAAATCCCTTCTGGTCCTGTTAACTCTAGTGATATCCTGGTTGCCCATTCCCTGAATGTTACTGTCTGCTCTTTGAAAACCTTGAGTAAATGTGGCTCAGAGCAAAAGATCCCTGAATGACTATTCTGACTTCAACTTCAACGTCATTCCTTTCCGTATAGGCAGACAGCCGGGAGATGTCTTCCTAATCAGCAGCAGTTATGTCTCCCAAATTCAGCCCTGTACAACGATAAACGAGAAGGCAGACGGGTGACATCACGCTAGCCGTGTAACAGAGCTCTGTGGAAGAGCATTAGCCTGTGATGAGCAGCCCGTGCGTCGGGTTCCGTGCTGCCGGGATGTCAGCGATGTGCCGGCTGCCTACTGGGGGGAGTTGATCCCCTGGGAGCCCCTTTGCGCAGAGGTGCGGCGTGGGCTCAGACTGGCCTTGATGCTGCTGTCCTTTCTGCCTGCGGTGTGCCCATCTAACAAAATAGTTGAGAGGACCAATTTGATGACAGCTGTTATCAACGGTTTCACATTATATTGTGGTGTAAATTTGTCAGTGTGTATGAAACTATGGCTGCCAGTAAGGACAAATACTGGGAGAGCGCTGGGCAACTGCAAGCTGTAATATTATACCCTGAGGAATGACTGAAACCGTCTGTCTCATCCTGATCTGTCAGTCAGCATCTCATTTTCTCTGTGGCTTGTCTGGCAGCGCTTTGACAGAAGGCACATCCTGGGTCAGGGAGATCACAGCTTTGCCATTCCTCATAGAAGGGCTGACAAACCTGCTGTTCCCTATGACATGAGAAATTGGCACAGAAGTTTTTAAAGGAAATTGTACGTATCTGAACTTATTTATTGTTAGGTTTCTGTAAGTTCTCGTGTACAATACAGAATTATCCACAGGGTTATCGCTTAATTTTTTTGGTTGGTGGGAATACTGGGTTTTCAAATTAAATGATTTGTCTGGTGGGTGGTGCAGAATGTCTGCACGACAAAGAATTGTCTTTAAAAGAATGAAATGAAAATTCTGGATAATTTATTTACCCAAAATTTACATGTGGCTTTTCAAAACTCCTGATTTGCTGCTGCTTTCCAGGGCTGTAATTTCACTATGGATATTATATTTTAAACAATTTGCTGTAAAACAACTGATGGTGTTTTGGAGCTCCCACTCCATTCACCAGCTGTGCTTACCAGCCACCTGGTAAGACGCAGTTCATGTTGGGTTTCTACCTGACAGACTGATTTGTTTTTTTTCTTCAGCATTTGCATTTTAAAATTTCAAGCCACTTTTCAAAGTTTGCTCACTGTTAGACAGGAGTTTTTGCAGGCTGGGCAATAAGAGTGCAAGGTAGCAGCAAGGTCGTGTGATGCCAGAACTTGCTCTGTTACCCCAGTAATGTGAGAACAGAGCCAGGCACCAAATATCCATGTAGAACTTGGATCTCTTGCTTCCTCTTTCCGTGCTTTTAATTACAAAGCCACGAAAGCTTATTTTGAAAGCTTTTGTGACATTCATTAACCCCTAACGCATGCTGTTCTATAGGAGGTTTATCCTTCTCACATTTTCTGTGAATCATGGTACACGTCATTTCTGTCCTTTTCTGATTGCATGGGGAAAAAAAAAAAAAAGATAGTTTTTGTAAATACAGAATATGAATACTGGTAGTACAAACTGTGAGGAGTGCTTTTCTTTCGGTGCTCTTGCAGGTGAACGACCTCTGCTGGCACGTTCGCTGTCTTTCGTGTAGTGTTTGCAGAACGTCTCTCGGAAGGCACACCAGTTGCTACATCAAAGATAAAGATATCTTCTGCAAACTTGATTATTTCAGGTATGCCACGCAGCAGTAACGCTTTATTTAACAACGTCACTCTTGTCAGGTTTTGCTTAGTCTATAAATAAAATGGAAGTTTTGATTCTCTCTATTCGCTTATTTATCTGTATATAGTTTATTACTTCTATAAGCAATTAAACGGATATTTATTGCAGAGGGACTTGGAAGCCTCATACCTGCCTAATGCAACGACATAACAAACCTTACTTAATTTGTGCTTAGCTACTGAATTTCTAGAACCATTCACCTCTATGGACATGAAGCAGGGATAGGTATTAGTCTAAGTGCCTATCAAAATGACAGTAAATTTAGCTTATGTGCAAAGAATCGTCCTTAATGTAATGCTGATTAAGGAGGCAAAGCCAAGCTGGGATGATTTGCTATTCAGATCAGCATCATATTCAGTTCCGTATCATAGCATCATAGAATGGCCTGGGTTGAAAAGGATCACAATGATCATAGAGTTCCAGCCGCCCTGCTACGTGCAGGGTCGCCAACCACCAGATCAGGCTGCCCAGAGCCTCATCCAGCCTGGGTGTGTATGAGACCTAGTATGAGACTAAGGATATCACATGCTGCTATTAACTAACCTCCAAGTCAGTCTTTTAATCTTTAAAAAGGATTTCAGCAGCTACACCTTTCTAGGATCAATTTGACTTAGAACATGAAGCATTCTTAATATTAGGATCTAACCGCATAAGGGAGAATATTATCAATTCTGAGAGGCATAGAAAGTCCAGAAAGCAGGAAGAAAGTTTGCTGTGACCACTAGCACTTTCCCCAGCCAAAATATTTACAGGATTCTCATTTGCGTAGTGAGTGGATTACTGCCAACTATCCATTTTGACACTGAAAGAGGGGAGGGATGGAACAGTCTGAGGATGGTGAGCTCTGGGGGAGGGGGGGGAGGAACAAAGTTATGTTCATTTACACAATCCGACATATCCTGGCTGTTAGTTTCCTCTTGAAAGAGCAATGTTATACAGTAACAGTGTAAATATTTGCCTATATTTGAACTTCTTCTGAAGATGATAAAATCATAAATGTGATGGTAACTAAGGAAAAAAACTGTGGAGATGCAGGCTTTCCCCCTTTTAGCGGAAGGGGACAATGAGCAGTGAAGGCTGATGTAACTAAGTAACCTGGACTACCACTGCAGTGAAATACATCTGAATAACTGGGGGAATTTTGAGCATGAAGCCAGCTGTTCCTATCTGCCACCCACAGCTTTTACAGAGATGAGTTCATGTAGCTGTTTAAATCTTTTAATGTTGCTCTTTGCCTTAAGTAAATTATTAACTTTTATAGGTCAGCAGTGATCTTGCCTTGAGTTATCAGATACAACCTTGCTGATTTTGTTGCTGTAGAAACACAGTTACGCAGTCCTCTAGCTCTCTGTAGCCAGCCTCCTTGTTGTGGATCTCCACTGTGCTTCCACATTCATTTTCTACTAACCTTCCCGGAGCAAGCATTGTGCCTGGGTTGGTTAGCTTATCTGACTTCAGCCTTCTGTTCGCCTTCGTTGTTTGCAGGCGGTATGGCACCCGCTGCTCCCGCTGTGGGAGGCACATTCATTCTACAGACTGGGTCCGAAGGGCTAAGGGAAATGTGTACCACTTGGCGTGCTTTGCCTGCTTCTCCTGCAAAAGACAGCTTTCTACCGGAGAGGAGTTTGCTTTGGTTGAAGAGAAAGTCCTTTGTAGAGTACACTATGACTGCATGTTGGACAATCTGAAAAGAGAAGTTGAAAATGGTAATGCTGCTTTTAAGAACTGTTTGTGGTTTAGTTTTAATTAAATTGCTGGGTTTTACTTCATCTTCCATCTTAAGACAGCTAATTATCTAGCTTTACTAAGGCTGGAAGCACAGGTTCTTGAATTAAAATACTGTGCAAATTACTTGATCGTTTTTTTTTTGTTTGTTTGTTTGTTTTTTTAGTTTGTGTAACTAGTTTCTTATCCTAAGGAAAAGAAAGCAAAGCTTATCTAGTTGATTAAAACGTCGTGTTGCATCCGTTTCCTCCATCAGTTCGCAAGGGAGTCAGTTGGGGTGGAACGGGTGGTGGTGTCAGATCAATTTAACTTTGAACAAAACATGGCTTTTCTGCATGTGAAACTCAGCTGGCCAGCCACTGTAAGTTGTTAGACGGCCATCTGATTTATGAATAACATCATTTTGAATGCTTAGCAGACAGTGTCTTCTTTTTAATGCTTCAGGTAATGGGGTTAGTGTGGAAGGAGCACTGTTAACAGAGCAAGATGTTAATCATCCAAAACCGGCGAAAAGAGCTCGGACCAGCTTCACAGCAGATCAACTCCAGGTAGAGGCAACACTAAAAACTTGAGTATTTCAGGTCTGTGCAGGATGTAACTTCTGAACTGATAGGAAATCAGATGCATATGTGGGGGAAGAATAAGCTTGTATGCTTTATACTTTTTCAAAAACTATCAAGACATGGCACGTTTCTGGAATAGTTTGCGAGCTTCAGCGGTTTCATATGAAATAGTTACCCTTCGAGATTTTTATTTCCCTGGGGACAACCAGTAATTCTGCGGAGTGGAAACAAAAAGGTTGATCTATTTTGATTGCTTGATGAAATCTATTTAAACAGACATTTACATCACTGCACATAATAAAGAATATTTTTAGAGTTACGTAATATGAAGAGTTGTACTAGAGATGGGTACTGGATATGACTTCAAGACGTTAACAGGCAGGAAGCTTCGATTTTTATTGCAGTGCTCAGTAAAGGACTGCAAAAGTTTGTGTTCTCAGAACAACAGGTAAGTGTCGTGGATTCCTGTTAATCGTCATGTGAATACAGCTCAACTCCTGTCAGTAAATGTTTTGTTTCTCTTTGTTTTATAGAGAGCAATGGGAATAATTGCATGTTTATTTTTCATCATCGTTTTTCCTCCATACTTGCTATTTAGATAATGTCTTGGCTATATTGATGTGCACTGGGAAGATAGACTCTTAGTAGGGACTCATCTTTGCTCTCCTTCTCTCTTTTCTTCCCTTTCTCTCAGCCCTTCCAAAATGCTTCACAAGCATGCTCAATCTCAAGTATCTTTGAGTTTTGCTGCTCCCTGTTTAAACATACTGAATTCTGTAGATTTGGTGTCATGTTTCAAGAGCCTAGCTTCAGTATGTAATGCTGCATGTTTGAGAGTGGGGGGGCAGACAGCTTTTTCATAGAGCTGGGTGGAGTGAAATAGAGAAGCGCATTTGAAGTTCTTGGCAGCAGTTTTTTTACTGTCCAATTTGTTCTTGATCATGCATTATCAAAACATGTTTCTTCAATATCCTGTTATATGAGCTATATTCTTTTCCAGTGTCAGGACAAAAGGGAAGTGGGAGCCTTGGAAGTCTGGAATTATGAAATCAAAACTGCTGGTAGGGTCATGCCTGCCTGGTGGGGGTGGGAACTGCCTGTATCTGCTTTGCTCTCAGAGCTCCTTGTCTTGTTGCTGTCTTGACAAGAGTTGACTCTGGATTGCCTAAAATATGAGTAATTTCTGCCTCTGGATCACCACTTCACCAAATCAGTCTGTTAGGGAGAAACACCATGATAAGTGCCAGCTCACTGTGAGAAGCGTAACAGCAAGACCGGATTCAGAAGAGTCAGCCTGTAGTGGAAAGGAAATGGCAGCTTTCTCCTTAGTTCTAGCTATGCATCTTTCATGTTCAGTTTATAATATTCCTTTGGATGCACACTGCCACTGCAGTGTTCATTTTCTACTGTTCTGCTTTGTCAACATGTCCTTCTCTTGTCTGTGGCAAAAGCAGTCAAGTTTAGTTAAGCTGAGGTGTGATAATCAGTGTGTAACATGGCACATGTTTGTACGATGCTTGATTTGCTGTTTGATCCATGATTGAAGTCAAGATGTTATTAATCTAGAACAAGAGCACCACCTGCGAGGGGCCTAAGGTGCAAAGGCTCTGGGTATCAGGTGTGAATTTCTGCAGGAAGGAGACTTTATTTTCCGACATGAGCTGAATGAATGACAGGTCCAGCTCTCAGAGTAGGAACTGAATTCAGGGCTTCTTCTGTTTTGACGTCAATGAAACTTCCATGTTTGCTTTTTCCGGTTTTACTGGATTGTAACCTACTTCAGCAGGTGTGAGATTTTCTTTTCAGATGCTTTCTGTCTGCTCAGTGCATCTGTCTCGGCACCTGTTCTTGACATGAGACTTCCAGTAGTGTGCCTAAGGATGCAGAAGGATGTCCATGTTTGTGATGTTCTTGCATGAAACTCAGCAGGAAAGTAAATAGTTTAAACATCTTGGAATTTGAAGAGTAGTTGACTGAGTTCCTCAAAGATGAAGCAAGGCAAAATTTGCAGACCTTCAAGGAACGAAATCCAGAAATGAGAAACTACAGTTTACTAAATTGCTGAAGAAGTCCTGCAGAAATCTGTGAAGTCTTGCTTCTTAATTAAGGTAAAATCTCACATGCTCCAGAGCTGTTCAGGATGCAGGTCAGGTTGACATCTACTTCCTCAAGAACTGTAATTCAGGTGATAATGTGATTATTTGTAACAAAAGATGAGTCTAATCAAATGGCTGCATAGTACAGGTCTCTCAGGGTGCAGCCTGAGAGCCTCTCACATCAGAGGAAAGTAAGCGTGGTATAGGGAGCTTCCAAGTTGTCCACATTCTCCACATAGCTGAAAAGAGCATCAAGTTGTTCTGTATAGTGCAAGATGCAGATAGCAATTGACAAGCTCAAAGAACCCAATCAAAGCTCATTCCTTCCTTATGCTGTTTGCTGTGGTCTGTTGCTGTAAGCATCTTCTTTATCAAGTATGCTTGAATGGCTTCGCAGTGTGTTTTCTTCCACAGTCCCTTTAGTACAATCAGAACTGAATGCTTTGTCCATTTCTGACTGTTTCCAAGCATAATTCATTTCTCATAGAAGTCTCAGTTCAGTTAAGAAGTATAAGGAGCTCCTATTTTGGGTGTGAATTTTGTGGATTATTTAAAATATATTTTTCTTCCTTTTACTGGGGACTGTCTGGGGACTGGAGATCACAACAGTTTCCTTTAAACAGAGAAGGAGAAGGACCGTAGTCTGAGAGAAGTCTGTAATGCCACCCTTGGGACTGCACACAAGAAAAATTCAACTCTTATCTTTTCAGGTTATGCAAGCACAATTTGCTCAGGACAACAATCCAGATGCACAAACGCTTCAGAAACTGGCAGAAAGAACAGGCCTGAGCAGGCGCGTTATACAGGTGACTGCTCCAAGTTACAAAGACTGCTACTCATCTGTTGGAAATGCTTGATGGCAGTTTAACAATAATAATGTAGTTACTGTGAGGTGGAGAAAGATTCAGTGTGGTGGTTCAATAACACTGTCCTTAGCTAGGAGTAGGTCTACAACCGAAATGTCATTGTGGATGATTTGCAGTGTTCTTGCACTTTGTATGGAGGATTAGTGATTGTCAAGGAAGAAACTTCCCTGCCTGAAGAGCATGTAATTGGAACTAAGCTTGTCATAATCATAAATTTATGAATTCAGTAGTATGTTCTTAAGAGCTGTGCTTTTTGAAGATGACCTGTGATATACAGCACAGACATTAGGACCAATTACCTAGTGATCTGTTTTAGAGAGCAGAGGTAAAATATATGCCCAAGCCATTTAAAACTGAGAAACACAAACTTAGGTTCTTACGGTCCTTGCTTTGCTTGAAGATTCCTCTTGGCAGCCATCACATTCATGCTCTTTTTCTATATAAATGTGTTTTTCTATATTGATTTATAAATTTATATAGTTAGAAAGAAGCTTGCTGTTCCCCTATCTCCTCCTAGCCCAGGAGATCTGACAGAGACGTATAGAAATGAGGTAGCTGGAAACTGCAATTAAGCTGCTAAAAAGTTGAAGCTCATGCACTTCACATGGAAAATTAAAATAGGTACCCTATGAAAAATCTGTTGTACTGCCAGCAGTGTTGAGGCACAAGAGATGTCTGCGTCCCTCCTATGCACCAGGTGCCTGCCCCAGCAACTATGCAGTTCCTCACAGTGCCTGTCTTCTGTGGGCTACTTGTTACTACAGTAGCTTTCCTGACTTGCTCATATGTGCTTAAGGCACTCTGCATCTTCAAAGTAGATATATCTTCTTTTGAACTGTCAGTGCTATGTTTGAGGCCCAATTAACTAACTGAGCTCTGAGGTTTATATCGAGTCAATGTCAAAGCAGAATGCGATTGATCTACATGATATAAATCTTTTTCCTTTTTTTCAGGTGTGGTTTCAGAATTGTAGAGCACGTCATAAGAAACATGTTAGTCCTAATCATTCCTCTACTGCTCCAGTCACAGCAGTTCAGCCCTCCAGGCTGTCTCCGCCCATGTTAGAAGAAATGGCATATTCAGCATATGTACCCCAAGATGGGACTATGTTAACTGCCCTGCATAGTTATATGGATGGTAGGTACAACTTTGCGTAGCCAAGTAATATCACTCTTGACTGTAGCAAGAACAGTTTACCAGGCTCCCATTAAAGAAGCTTACCAGATTTCTTGTTTTATGCTTTATAGAATATCTTAATGCAGTATTTGCTCTCCGTGCCTTGTTAAGAAGTGCACCACTTCTATTGGTAGCACTTCACTGTAGTAGCATAGCTGAAGATCTGGATATGAAGACTACTTTCTGTGCTTCCTCCAAACCATGAGTATTAGTAGTAAGAATTCAAACACTTGATTTTGTAGCATTCATTCTGTATTTTCTACAATATCTAATTTTAATGAAAACTGTTGACCAGACACTCCCTGACCCTTACCCCACAAGCTGTAGGTGTACTGAAAGCTTAAGCTTCTGTCGCAGTAACACTTTGTTTTCAAAAATCATCAATGTGTGTTATTTGAGCCCAATTTGCTGACTTATCAGGTCAAACTCATGGTTTGGAGAGACTGACAGATTTGGGAGGCCTGGACTCTCAGCTGCATGTGTGGCCTAAGCCCATTCTTCTCCAGAGTGGTGTGTGAGGTGGGCTGTGGTTGGAGGCAAATGAGCACCAGGCCTGAAGTATGGGTTGGTGGAAGCACTTGTAATGCCACTTAGTACCTCCTGGCATCAGACTTGTTTAGAAAAATAGTGCCTGGTTAGGTGGTTGGGACCAGTGAACGTTTATTTACAGAGTGGGATTTTACTAGTTTGTTTTTCTACTTCCAATGAAGTTGACGAGTAAATCTTTCTGTTTTTGTAGCTCATTCACCTACAGCTCTTGGACTCCAGCCTTTGCTACCCCATTCAATGACACAACTGCCAATAAGTCATACTTAATTTCTTTCTGTCAGGGATATAAGCTATTAAGGATGTAAGCTTAAGTCACTTACTGTGTATGAAAGTTATCATTGGAAAGATATTAATGTTAACTTTTTATTTAACATCTAAAGCATTTTCAAGAACGTTTTTGCTGCCCAGGTATGTAAATATACATTTAGCCTGCAAGACACTTTTATGGATTCTGCATAATTACATATTACGTTGTTTACAAGCGTTATTGAACACCTTTTTGTATAGTTGGGAAGTAGATCACTCTAGTTATGTATTTGTTAATTTATTTCTCATCAAAAGAGCACTTTGCCTAAAAGAAAGGACTGACAGTTGTGCAAAATGTTTACAATTCTTTGTGAGTTTGTAGCTTATCATTAGTTTGTATTGGTAAGTTATTGCTAAAAGTATTACTTGTATTTGAGTTGTATACAGCCTATATGTTAAAGCTTATTTCTGTGAATTTGCAAAAATAAATTTTGGTTGCAAATATTTTCCAAATGAACTAAATAAAGTTTTTGCTGTAGCATGCTAAGCAAAAGTGTTGCCGTGTCTATGGTTGAACTGTGAGCGTTTATGAAGTGCTTAACTTATATCTTCAACTTTAAAACAAAACTCCATGTTATACCCAGGTATGCTGCGCCAGACTTCTTCAGGAGCATTCATCTGTCTCAATTGATCTTAAAAAATCTTTCTAATGGGTTTAGATTGGTCTTGAAACACCAGAAATAGGTACCCGCTTTAAAGTAAATATACCCAAAACAGTGGTTTTCTTTAGAGTGAAGTTGCACACTTGCACAGCAAGGGAAACTGTGGATTTGCAAGATAGATTTAACCGTGATGTATGTCAGTGATTGGAGATCTGCTTTCATATTTTGTATGTACACTACTTCAGCTTCTCATTCTTTTTTTTAAATGGTTTTACCTTTTGATTTTGTTTAGCAGGAAGATGAGTAATGCAATATAGTCTGCATTTCAGTTCCATGTTTTGACTGACCTGTATCACAGTGCATACAAATAGAAACTGCAGTTCATGCAGATGCTCAAGAAGATGCTGTGTTTAACTGTTAAGGTGAATTAGAACTGTTAAGCTGGAATTAGAAAGTGTGAAGCACTGATTTGATGGGTAAAGGCTAGTGCATACTATCAACTGAACTGATCTTTGTCTTCACAGACTAGTTTCCTTCAAGGATTTAAGACTGGTAGATCCCATCTGCCCACCTAAACTTTACTTGCATCAGAAGGAAATCATACTTTTGAAGGTGTGAGTCCTTTTTTTTCCCCTTTCCCAATGAATTTGGTGTCTCTAATATGTGAAATCTCTTATCTGTTCTGGTCAAATCATTTCAATTTGGTTTGCCACCACAGAAAGATTATGGTCTCCAAAGCCATTACTTCAATGGCAACTTTTGAATTATTCATGTTCCATAAATTAAACTCCAGTTGCCCAAGCAACTGAAATGCAAAAGCACATTGCTTTGTCTAGGCTGATACACCCTGGCACAAATAATGCTGAAGACACAAGCTGTGGTGGAACTTGAATGGAACTTTACATTTTTATTTTAACATGCATCATGCTGAAATATGCTGGGTGGAATGCTGAATTAAATACATCATTTTTCTGTACCTAAAATACCCCCTGTGGCTGCATGATACCAAATTGCATGCATAGTAGTAGACAAACCAATTCTTGTTGTTTTGTTAGACCTGATACGCAAGTAGGAGAATCTTACTGCTGAAGTTTTAAACAGCATGAGTGATGGTAATTTAGACATAATTTGATAATGTAAAATACTACTCAACTGTCCTGTTTTAAAGTGAGACTTGACTAAAAAAAAGAACAGAACTACTTATTCACTCTAATTGGAAGGAGCAAGCATCTTCAGGTTCCTTGAGAGGAAAAAAAAAAAAAAAAAAAAAAAGGAAGACCTATTAATGAAACATGCCCTTCTATCCAGTTCCATGGACAGAGCAGGATTAAAGAAAGTGATGTTACTATTTCCTTATGAAAAAAGGAATCAGGAGAAAATTATCTTTGGCTACTGTGAATGCTTGAGCATCTATTTATAAAGCGAGTGGGGAAATGTGGAATTAAAAAGAGGTTAATTCCACATTTACACTATTCCAGTAGTGTATCTGGGCTGTGAGTACTGCCTTGGAGTATGTAAAAGTTGCTCTACTTGCCTGTCTTCAGTTGCCAGGCTCTGTGGAGCTGACCAAGTATATGGAACACCAGGAGTTTTACTCCGATGCTCTCAACTGAAGTTGTTGCTGAAGCCTGACTTGTAGACTTCAATGCTTATCTTTTTCTACTTGTTGTGCACTTGCATTTTTGACAATGTATTGCGGAGTTCTTCTGATCCTGGCTCCACTGTTATATTTTTTTAAAGCAGGAAGCACTAACAGGCATTGTTGTGCTCAGAAAATTCAAGGGATATCGTTCTAGAAAGAGGATGTGACTAGTGCTATACAAAATAGCATGCTGAGCCTTCCAGACTACATAGGTTTGATTTTCAAAGCTGAAAAGCAATGTTGTATGGAATAAACTAATCTTTGGAACAAATTGATTCTAACATGCCACTTAAAAGTAGTATATTTTGAACAGAAAACAGTGCAGATCTATGCTTAGTGTTCTCTGCAAAATTATCCAAAAAAAGTAGAACTGTTTGTCCCCCTGATCCTATTTTTTTTTTTTTTATCCTATGAGGGCACTTTGTACATATGGCATTGAAACTATTAGTGAAGAAATTGAAAATTGAGCTGTAATAATAGAAAACATACTTTGCATCAAGAAGTTCTCAAGGGAAGAAATACCACTAACAAAATAAACATACATCTGTCTTGAATGTACTGTGAGAAGACTGGCTATCAACTTTTAGTCTTCTCCCCCCTCCCCTCTCCACAAGTCCAGCCAGCGCAAGCTGAGGTTGGCTTCTGTATTACTGTGTGTTGGCACAAGTAAGTACAACTACACGGCAAAATATGACTTAAAATGCATTCTATTATCTCTTACAGAAAGAGGGAAGAATATGGACAAAAAATATTTTTGCTGTATGAATCTCACAAAACGGATGGTCTGTTTTAGAAGCCAGTAGTAGTAGTTCAGTTTGCAGTATACAGAAATGTCTACTCTAGAATATTCAAGATCCTTCAGAAATATCTCAAAGTGCACTTAAATACTGGAATATAAATGTTTTGAAACTCCACCTACTCAGGGAAGGTACGGGTTTATGTACATATACAGATGCATCGGGTAATTACTTGGGCATTTTCTACTCTACTTTTCATTCCAAGGTACTACTGACACAGATACTTGACTAAACTCCTCTTAAATATCTTATTTGTCTCCAACAGTACATATTTTTACAGAATCCTCAGGAACTCTGATGCTCTCCTCCCTTCCCCTCCCCACAAAAAAAAAAACAACAAAACCCTATACCAAAACAAAACGTTTCTTCTCTCTGCCAAACAAAACCGATTCACTGAGGTTTTTTTCTTCACACCATGTATTTGTGAGGTGTCTGATTCTTCCTGTGCTTTTTTTCTTTGTCCATCATCTCAAAGCATGAAGCTCAGTTGTAGCAAAGCCCTAAGCTGTAAGAGTAGAGTGTGTAAGCTGCTCGTGGCTGCACGTGCTGGGGTGATGACTGCTTTTCTTCTAATAACACCATGTTCCACGTTTCATTTTTGACTAACTGCTCTCTTGCTTCTATAGATGACTGCAGCCCAGGTAAGCAGCTTATATTTTAACAGCCTGAATTTCGCCTTGCTTTTTTCTCACTACTTCTTGAAGTTATCAGTCATTCTGAATCCCAGTTCTGAACTCCCCGGTGTTGTCTGTTCTGTTGTCAGAAAATTCAGTGAGCCTCTCTTTACGTTTTTATCCAGGTAGTGAACTAAAATATTGACTAGAACCTGATTCTTCTGTAATTCCATTTTTTTTTTTTTTTTTTTTTAAATAGGAGAAGGAATCATCTGAACTGCTTGCAAGTACTTACTTTCCAACTTTTCTATCCTAGGTTATTTCCATATCTTGCTTTTGTCAGAAAGTGACACATACAGCATCTTGACCACCCACACAGCTGTAACCCTTGCTAAAAGGAAGTTGGGCTGCTTTGACAGTCTTGTTTGTATTCTTGTTATTGTCAATCTCATTAATATTTTAAAATTCTCAAAATAATTAGACCAGAATTAAATTGCATCGTTGAATTTCCTGGCTTTCTTCTGCTCATTTCCTGAGCTACAGACACTGAGTGTTACTCAAAAATAAGAAATAAAAATTCGTAAAGGTCTCTGTCTAGCTCAATGGACCCTCCCATTGTACTGTACACAGGACAGTGTAGCAGATCCAGAATACCCATAAACCATTTAGATAGAAAGATTCCAGATCTTGCTTTTGTTGGTAAAATACAGCTAATAGTTACTCCAAACATACTGATCTGTTCACTGTCTTTCATGTGCTCTTGGGTAGAATATCAGAGAGCAAGCTACTGTTGTGACTATCCACTGCACCTCTGTGTACTTTTGATAGGATTTACTACACGGCAAGTGAATGCAATTCTAACATCAGTTTCAGAGTGTGACCTTCACAGAAACAGCCTGGCTGAGGTTGAAAGTGGCCTCTGAGCCCACCTTCTTCACCCCCTCGCTCACGTGTCCAGGACCATGTCCAGATGTCTTTTCAAGATTTAAAGGAGGGAGACTCTAGAAGGTCCAGAATACTCTGTTTGCAGCCTCAACAACACTGAGTGCCAGGATTGCCTCTCTTGACCTGCTAGTGACACTTGCCCTAATGCAACCAAGAGTAGAGTTAGCCTTCTGAGCAGTAAGGGCACGCTGACTCATGTTCAGCCTGGTGTCCACCATAACCCCCAGGTCCATTTCTGCTAAACTGTTTTCCAGCTGATTTGCACACAGCACACCCTGGAGACTGAAGTTGTTCCTTCCCAAGTGCAAACCTTTGCACTTCTCCAAGTTGTGCTGCACAAGATTCTTGACAGCCAACCTCTTCTGCTTGTCAAGATCCCTCTGGATGGCAGCACCACTCCTCTTGTACATCAGCCATTTCCCTATTTCTACGTTGTCTGCAAACTTACTGAGGAAGCACTTTACCCCCACTGTCCAAATTGTTAATAAAGATGTCATCCGTTATTGACACTTCACTCATCACTACCTACAAACTAGATGCTGCACCACTGACCACTGTCTTCCGTGTCTGACCATTCAGCCAGTTTCTGATCCACCTCAGTATCTGCTCATCCAGGCCGTACTTCCAACGGTGTCTTTAGGAGGATCTTACGGAGGACAGAACCAAAGCCCTTACTGAAGTTTAGAAATGCAACATCCATTGTTCCCATTCATCCATCAGGCAAACTTGTGTTGCATTACGTAGCTACCCTTTAAGCAGAATAGCTTTTCCGTTTATGTTAAAGAGAATGCCTTCCCAGTTACAAGTTAGGTTACAACTAATGCTCTCTCCATTAGGAAATGCTCAGCCCAGAACACGCTCTGGGTGAGCAAAAGTACCTGGCAGTAACATTCATGCAGCCTCTCTATCCACAGTCTGAAAAATACGGGAATACTTGTGCTTTCTTCAGCCTCTTACAATTGAAAAAGCAGGTATGCTTAGGATTATGTCACTTAAAACAGCATAATTTCAAACTCTGGAGGTGTACATTTGTTATAAGACCACCCATTACTTCAAGATTGTCTGCAGATTTTTTTCTAACATGTCTGGTAGTAATAACTGCAATACAAACGTATGATAGCTATTTCTCATCTCATTTGGGGAAAAGCATTCTTTATAGACTGATATGCTGTACAAACTAAAATCAAAGACTTAATGAATCACTCTTAGTTCTTCTACATATGCTACAATGACCCCTCTCAAATGTTTTATTTTAAATAAATGGCTCATCACAAATATTTTCTAAGAGAAAAGTAGTTCTTAGTTCTCATCTACATTCTCTCATGTTCTGGCATCCATCATCATCTCCCCCTATCCCTCATCAACACTTAATCTTTCTCACTCTCCGTAGGAACGGTAATTTTGTTTTCCACTCTTCATCCTGATTTCGGCACATTTTAAACTCTCAGAGTTTTTTTTTTTTTTTTTTTTTTTTGGCAGTTTTTGAACTCTCAGAATCAGATGGCTTTAAGTGTGATCTCTTATGAAAGCAACGCCAGGAAGCAGCAAACTAACAAGAACCCCCAAAGAATGTCTTAGTAGAGGAGTTTGTTGAATGCATAAGATCTTCCTGGGATACACCAAATTTGTCTGTTACAGCTGTGTATCTTTTCCTACAGCATGCTCTCCTTCACTTTTACCTTTGTCAATAAGCCTTTAAGAAGAAGCAAGGAAGTATTCCTGACCTGTTTAAAGCTGAGACAGTTGATTTTCCTCATAGTGTCTGGTATGATGCAATGTTTTAGCTTTAGGAAATAAACACTGTTGATAACACACCAGTGTTATAATTGTTGCTTAGCAGTGATGAATAGAGCCAATGATGTTCCAGCCTCTTGTACTGTCTTGCCAGCCAGGGGACTGCGTGGATACCAAGAGCTAGGACTTCAGTGGCTTGAGACACATTCTATGCTATGTGACATGTAACGCTATAGTGCGATGGAAAGGACAGTAATAATAGCTGTGTGGCAAAGTCCTATGCTGCAGCAAGTGAGAATAAGCACAAGTACAGCAGCTGCAGACACAGAAACAAAGGAAAAAAGCTACTTACTCTTGGAAGGCCTCAGGTAGGCAGGGATATGCAACAAGATACCCTTGCCTCCACTGCCAACCCTTAAATGAGGTCTGGGCAGGGGTGGATCCTGGCTCCACCCCTTTCAGTCACTCAGGTACACCGCACACACCTGTGCTCCCCTGGGCTGGCCCTGCCTTCTCACCAGGTGCTCCATCACTGCTTCAAGTTATGACTTAGCATTGCCAGTACTTGACATCATGCATAAACTACAAAACTGTGGGGATACGACGAGAGGGGGTAGCCACTGCTCAAGTACTGGCTGGTCATGTTATCACTGCTATTGTTTATAATTTCTTAGTAAATTTTATCTCAACTTATCAGTGGCCAAAATAGTACAGTAAGGAGGGTTGTTTTAATACCTTGACATCAAAAGGAGGACCAGAGAGAACACTGGTTCGTTACTTGGTGAAAATGTTCCTCTTACAAACGGGCACAGACAAAGCAGGGACATTTAATAATTTCTTTGCATCTATCTTCAACACCAGTGATAAATATTACTTAAATAGGATGTAAACTAATTTGCCAAATACAGGGAAAACCAACAGCAAATTTTTAACTACTGTCAGAAATCAAAAAGAGAAATGCTAGCATTCGTATGGCATGAGCACGCTCAGAATGTGATTCAGAAAGCAGCTGTAAGCAAATGCACAGCAGTACCTTGTCAAACGTATGCTTTTCCATTTAAATGTTTCTAAGAACTTACAGATGAGAGCAAATTAGCTCTAACTTCATGTGATCACAAGCAAAAGAAACCTCTTATTTAAATAAGCTCTGTTTGGAAATACAGGTTATGTGATCCTAAAACAGCACCAGACAAGGCCTCAGAGACACTGGAAATACACATCCTTACTGGACCACGCAAACTTCGAACTCATGTGTTAAATGCTGTGTGATTCCAAACACAAGTTAACAAAGCTGCAAGCCATCCCCTTCTGGAGAATTTCTGTCTCTCTCTACTCTTACTGGTGAGTGTCTCCTACTCCAGCACATGTTCACACACACTGAAACTGCAGCAGAGACAGTATGAAAAAACAGGGACAAAAGCAGATGCAGTTCCATCTTAAAACTAGGATTAAATTATATCATCTTGTGAGAGAGCTGCCTGCAGAGTAGGTTTTGCAAAGACCACCTAAGGAACCCAGGGACAGATCTCACCCCACAGTTTATTTTAAAGGTCTGTGAAAGCAGAGGCGTACAACACTATATGGGAACTGCTGAGTCCCGGTCTGAACCACTGATTGAGCACCTGGGGAAAGGATCAGCCAGCCCTGGGAGCACAGGTGAAGGCAATTCAGCAGTGGGACAGGAAGGGGTGGATCCTGGCTGCACCTCTCCTAGACTCCCATTAAAGGGCTGACTGCAACTGTAGAAGTTTTTGTGGAGTTTTTCCCTATGAGCTGAGATCTTTGAAGGTGGGTGAGCATTCTTTTCCAGTTTGTTGCCATTTCACCACACTAATCTTTCCCACTGTAATAAATACAAAAACTGGGACACGTTCAGATGGAGTCATGAGGAACAGGCCCAGCTTTTTGCACATCAAGAACATGCACAACTCCAGCACAAAACTGCTGGTTTTGTTTCCACTGAACAACATATTCCATGAGGTTTCTGATATTACTTTATTTCATGGGGCTAATTTCTCTTATGTTTTAGTGGGAAGTTCATTCATCTATCCTGAAATGTGACTTTAAGTTTTTAAAAAAGCGGATGTATGATATGTGTAATCAAATTTGTAGAAACTTTACCTTCCAGTATACATTTTGATCTTCAATAAGACTTCTGCAGGAAGCTGCATAGCCTTCTTGGCAGAGAACTGCAATAATAAGACCTGCTCCTTGTGATTACACACCATGCAGTTATCAGTTTCTTGTCGTTAGTTCAGAATGCATTGCCACCTCTGGATGCCACCAACCAGTAATATTAAACTCACAAACATCTCCTTTTCTAAGCTCCTGTGACTCAGAACCTGCACAGTTGAGAATTACTTCACAAGCAATTTAACTGTTTCAGACCATTGTTAGCATTCTCACAAAACAGAAGATTTGTGAGCTTAAACACAACCGAATGAGCTATGAAGCTTGTGAGGTTTAAAAGAAAGAAGTGAAGCAAAAACAATCTACAATATATCTTATTTTTTGATTATCATTTGAGGCACATTAAATGCACAACTTTCTCCTGAGACTACTTGGATTATTTTTCAGATAGCAAACCTGGGCTCTTTAAGACTGCAAAATTAAAATAGATCACCCACAGAGCATAGCCAAAGCAACAGAAATGAGAATCTGGGACTCAATGAAATGAAAGTTGATTCAACACAGGAAATTGAGTTGGTCAGATGTGTTGAAAATGATGGCAACCAGAAACTACGTTATGAAGCACTGTATAAAACAGTCCCTTCCTTTCCAGGCCATCTGCAGCTGTATGGATTTGCAGCAGCATGCCAGGTCTTACAAGAAAACAGTCTAAGAGCAATGTTCATCAGCAAAGTCAAATTGCAAAGACATCACAGATGGTACACATCAAACACTGGCCAAGACAAAGGGCAGAAGCGTTTCAATCCCATGTTTATGGCCAGAGTCTGTTTTGTTACAGCAAGTCAATTTTGGCATTGTTTCCTTCTTCAGCAGAAATTTCAGTCAGTTTGAGCCACTCCTCCTGGCTGCATCACCACCCTGCTCAGTGCGATGGCAGCACAGTTAGGATGCACCATGCCCACAGCAAGGAGGGCAGCCAGGAGCCTTCTCCTCCCATTTCCCCATGCAGCAGCCATGGCAAGAGTGCTCCAAGCATAGTTCTGCACTTCCCCCAGCAGAACATTACTGCCTGAAATGAAGAAGCCATGCTGTGTCCCATCCAGTGGCAACCTGGGTTACTGGTTGGCACCCCAAGCCTACATAGTATGAGGCTCCCCTTGAGAGGCAGCAGCTGGAAAGAATAACCATAAACTTTGCAAAAGAAATAGGATCCCTGGAAAAAAGTGGTGATTCCAATCCTGGTACACTCCAGAAAACCAGGCTGCATTTTGAACTCACCCGGCTGCAGGCCATAGAAACTTTAACCTACATCCATTGATAGATTTAAAGGTAATACGAATGAAAAGAAAGCCTGTGAGATACAAAACACATCAGTCTGAAAACACATTTTAAAGGAGGCAAAAGACAATTTTGTTAGGTAAGCCTGATATTTTCTGAAGGACTATATAAATATAT
>PPHD01001998.1:0-38530 GCA_002909625.1 Bambusicola thoracicus
GGCCACAGAACTTCATGTTGGAAATTTACTAACCCTGTCTGCATTTCCCAACATCCTTGCCAGCTCAGTGACCAAGGCACAATATGACATCTGTAAGGGACTGTCTTCCCTCATAGTACCTCATGGAAAGTGTGGGACAATTTGGCAGTCCAGACTGTGGAAGGGAATGGATCTGTGAACCATTTTCCCACAGTGGCCTTGAGAAGCTGTAAGAACCATCACAAGTTAGGATCTATTATTCAGGCTTGACCCAAGATAACTACTTCATGGGAATAGTTGTGTTTTTGTCATTCACAGTCACACCTCAGGTTCTCGTTTTGATAACATAGATGTGTCTGTGTTTTTATTGGGGTTCAGATGTCCTGGTCCATTATTCCTTCACTTTCCTGGAAGCCATTCACATGAATCCTCACTCAGCAGCTCTCATCTGCACTGGGTATTTGTCCTTATACCAATACTCAGGAAAAAGAGAAAAAGCACAGCATGGCAATGATTTACAAAGTCTAACAAAACACTAAAGCAATATTTCACACATCACTCAGATCATGAAAGAGAGCTTAATTTCTAGAGGGAACAGTAGCCATCTAACTAATTGATTTAAGCAGAAAACTCGCTGTCAAGGTCAGTCTAAAAACACAGTGAGGCAAGATATATTTTATTACATGAAACCTCTCAGTGTTTTAATTTGATAATGTTATTAGTTCCATGTAAGTGTATTAACTAAGAAGGCATGATTAACTGAATAAATTTTAGAAGTGATGAGAAGGCTGGTGTCGACAGTAGCAGTTAAACTATTAGAATCCAGACACTCTGTTTTCACCTATGAAGGAAAAAAATAAAAAAAAAAATTATAAGGTGGAACTTCTCAGAAGACACCTGAAAAATCTACCATGGGAAAGGAACACTTCTGGGATTTCTGCTTTGTCTACACAGGGAGAAGCCTTTGATCAAACAACAGAAGAAAAAAGAAGAAAGAAAGGACAGCTAGCAGTTTTTTGAAGGTCAAATTAACCTTGGGAAATAAATCTGGGGAAGGTTGCTCTAAAACAAATTCCAACAGCAGAGAGCAGCACTGCCATGAGGTCCTATCTGAAAAAATCTTTGGACACTGACAACTCATGTTCCCATTAAAAACAAACAAACAAAAAGCACTATATGTATTTTTATAGTTTAAATATAATCAAAATTGTCTCTGCTTCAAGTATACCTGAGGACTTAAAGGGTGAGACTGAATTCCATTGTGTCACCGTGATAGTCTGTTGATCACTTTAAAAGCAAATGCTTCTTCTACAAATAAAGAATGCCGCTATGAAATTCAGTATTTTTTCTTTCTTTCCCCCCCTGCTGTCCTTCTACTTTGGGGCATTCAGCTGCTCCTTATGAATCTCTTAGAATTTCAGCCAACCTTCTGATTTTAAATGTTCTCTTTGTGGAAGGAAAAAGCTGAGAACATTAAGAAGTAGATTATGTTTGTCTGGGCAACAAAACCTAAGCACGCTATTTTGGAGAATGTAAAAACTAACCCAGTGTTTTAGAAAGATGAAATCAATATACCTATGAAGGAATTGCATGTACATATATAATTTGATCTATGTTTGTGCTGCTTTAAAATAAGATCACTGGTCCCTTAAAGTTAACAGCAAATGTCACCTGTTTGTAAGGAAGCCTTGATGTTGCCTTTGATATTCTATCTACAAGGGGTCCGGGCTGCTCAGCTTTAGCACTGTTGGAAGAGGTTACTTTCACCCTTAAGCCAGTCCTGAGATTGTAGAAGGGAAAGCAAGGCAGACTGAAGTGACATGGGAAGAAAATACTCTCTCTGACCACAGAGCACAGAATAACAGAATTGTAGGAGTTGGAATGGGCTTCTAGAGTTCATCAATGCCAACCCCCTGCTAAAGCAGTTCTCTACAGTAGATTACACAGAAAAGCGTCCAGGCATATCTTGAATATCTCCAGAGCAGGAGACTCCACAGCCTCTCTGGGCCGCCTGTTCCAGTGCTCCATCCCTCTCACAGGATGTTCTTCTTCATGTTCCTTTCAAACTACCTTGTTCCAGTTTGTTCCCATTGTCTCCTGTCCTGCCACTGGGCACCACCAAAAAAAAAGAAATTCTCAGTCTTCTCTTCTTCATCCTGAACACTCTCTGGTCTCTCAGCCTTTCCTCTTAAGAGAGATGCTCCAGACCCCTAACCATCTGCTAGACTCTCTCTGGTAATTCCCTATCCATCTTGAACTGAGGAGCCCAGAATTGGACACAGTATTCCAGATGTCACCTCACCTGGGCAGAGTAGGGGGGAAGGACCACATCCCTCCACCTGCTGACCACGTTCTTTATAATACACCCCAGGACATCATCGGTCTTCTTGGCCACAAGGGCACGCAGCTGGCTCATGGCCAACCTGTTGTCCACCAGGACATCCAGGTCCTCCTCTGCAGAGCTCCACTCCAGCAAGTCATCCCCTAACCGGTAATAATGCATGCAGTTATTCCTACTCAGTTGCAGGACTCCACACTTGCTCTTGTTGAACCTCATTAGCTTCCTCTCTGCCCGACTCAGCAGTCTGTCCAGGTCTTACTGAACAGTAGCACAACCTTCTGGTGTGTCAGCCACTCCTCCCAGTGTATTATCAGCAAAAATCTCCAAGAAGAGGAGGTAAGTGACAGAATGAGAAGCCTGGAGGTGAAACCGGTGTCCTTGGGCCAGCACAGGTAGTGACAATCTGTCCCTCCAGCCCAGCAGGCTGTTTCTACCTGGGGCATGGGCAAATCTATTCCTGAACACTTAATTATGGACAGGAGCCAGTTAAAGATTTTGCTGCAAAAGGCTCTTTTCCCACCTCCCTGAGAAGTGAGAGAAGGTGTCAGGAGCAGTTATTTGCCTCCTTGAGTTTAATGCAAGGTGCTGTGAGTAAATCAGACACTTCAGAATTGCTTTGTAACTACACAAATCATAAATGTCTGCCTCTCTGATATTCTCCTCCTATACGTTCTGAATGAATCCAATTGGTCATCTTAGTGCAGAAAGGATGAAATCTGTGCTACCTGCTTTTGGTACCCTCACTTTTTACCACCTGGACTTCCCATTCCAGTTTTTTTCTGTTGAGAGGAAAAACACCCAAGTTACACAGTCTTTAAGACAACTCACTTATCTGAGTTATACTGTTTTAAGAAAACATGAATAGGGCCTCTGCCATATAACATGTGGGACAAACACCATTGAAGAACAGCTGTTTTGCTTCTTTTTGAGAAGATATTTAGGCTAGGAACAAATATTTTGGAAGGTAATGATACAGAGCTGGTTTTGCATCTATCAGATGCAAACTTTCACATACATTTACCTATCGGAAAGCTGTAAAGGGCTGTGACTGCATCACAGAGGCATAACTGAGCGAAAAGCAAAGCTGTAGAAGCAGAACAATATCCACTAATCATAGTGCTGTGTTGTTGGCCAAAGGAAGAGTATATTTTCATATCAAACCATGTATTTAGAAAAGGTCATAAAAATAGCTTACATCGTTATGCTTTTGCCCCCACGAAAAGAAGAAAAAAATATTGGATTTCTGTCAGACAGGCTATAAAATATTGAGTGGGAAGGCAGCAGTGGTGGCCTAACTGAACTCATAAGTTTACCCTTAAAACCTAGTTCTGCAAGCCATCACAGTTTCAGGAAAGCCCATTGAAATCACTGTGATCACTACCATGAGTCCTTATTTTACAGAACTAGACACTTCGCTACAGTACAAGAAATTCTTTATGGTTTGCATGCCTATTGAAACTGCTGTGATGTATATACATTGATATAAACTCACATCAGTCATTGATATGAATCGAACAGATCAAACTATTCATTACAAATCATATTTAGTATGAACTTTGCTTTTGTACTGAGCAGCAAGCTGTCAAAATCTCAAGAACGAAACAATTCAATGTGCTCTCCTCACCCAATGACCCTTCTGTAGTTTAAATTAAGGTTAGTTATCAAAACCTAAACTATTTTTGGAATATGAGAGAGCAGGTTTTAAGGAGTTGTAGCTGCAAGATCTCTGAACCAGCCTCTAACAGTTTTTCAAGCTTACCAAGACATACACCAGCCCTTATTGTCAAATGTCCTCTTCTAACTCAGCTGGAAGTGAGAATGAGACTTTGACAGTTTCAAAACAGCCTGTGGTTCCCAATGGGGAGGAAGGTAATGTGCTGCTCCAGGGCACCATTCCAGCTCAAGTCCTCCACCTGTGCTGTTTTACACAAGGCTTTTTTCTAGCAGAGATACCAGCCAACAATGGAGGGAACAAAATTATTTTGGTCAAATATTTCCCACTGAATTGTATTAAAGTAATAGGATAAAACTATTTTTAGGGAATGAGCTCCCAAAGAGCTTAGATCTTTGGAGAGCTTTACTTCCTCAGAATGAGATGAAAATTGATGTACCAGCTGTAACATAACTTTCCCCCCACTGGAATGATTTTTAAAGCTAAGGGCTGAAATGAAACTCTGAAGTTGATTATGTGATAGAAAATTAGTACTAATATTTGAAGAACTGATAAAATGTATTCAAGTTACTAAGCCACTGGAGATCAATAAATATATGAATTATTGAAGCTGAAAAACTCACAAATCTTGTAGGACAGTGTAGCCTTGTACAGTATGTTCAAACGTGATGTTGTCCACAACTGGTTAGTTAGTTAAATACAAACCTTTGGAAGGCTGTAATATACTAAGATTTACTTCAAGAACTGGCACAGTTAATTTCTTATGACAGGCAACTGTCTGTTGCAAGAACAGTTTTCACCTCAGGATTGCAGCAGATATACTACACTTTTTTGTTTTCTAGCATACTTCTTTGGTCATTAACACTAGTGCTCTGATACACTCTTGTAAAAAATCAAGGACTGATCATAACATTTTAGAGAAATAGTTTTCCTTTATCCAGAAGAAAAACAGTCAAATGTCAACTTCCAATTAGTTTACTTACCAAAAATAATCCAATTGATTGGTCTCAGAAAATAAAAATATGTTAATGATTATGATAAGACTTTTTTTCCCCCTAATTTACACACAGAACAATTATAAAAAGTAAATAACAGAGTATTAAAAATGTATATTCTGCTTCAAGTAGGAAAACACTGCAGAAAGGATTTAATGCAGAATCAAATCACATCTCTTTAAAGTACAAAATTCAGATGCTTAATAGTTTTAAAATTCCAGGTTGTGTGGGCCACATTTCCACTTTGTGGTAAACTCTAATTCAAGTCCAAGGTCCGTATATAACTCACCTCCCATTCACACCGTTAGCCAATATCTCAGACCTTCATGCCCACTGGTCCAGGATACACAAGCTGAGGAGTGGCTGCTTTGCACATGTGGGCACCACAGCTGGGTTTGGGAAAGACATCTCCAAGCAAGACTGATTGAGGTTCACTACATGGTTCATTTTCTTCTCGTTGCTGGTTACTATAGCATGGTCTTTCTGCCAGGCTAAGACACTACTCCTACCATCCAAGTTGTGAAATGTCTGTTCAGGCAGTAAAAAGGCATACAATTACCATTAAATTTAACATTATTTATTTCTAGCAAATATCTTAGAAATAACATGGTCATGGCTATGCAGAACAAAATAACACTTGAATATTACTGATCACTAAAGAGATGAGCAGCCTTAAACTGAGATTTGTCATTAATCAGGAGAAACGCACCATGATGCAGTGTGGCAGAACCTCACATGGAATCACAGAATCATGGAATCTTTAGAGTTGGAAGGGACCTTTAGAGGTCATCAAGTCCTCTTCAAAGAACAGGAACATGCACTGCTCAATCAAGTTGCCCAGAGCCTTGTCCAGCCTGATCATGAGTGTCTCCAGGGATGGGGCATCCACCACATCTCTGGGTAACCTGTCCTAATGCTTCACTGTAAAACATTTTTCTTTAATCCAACCTAAATCTACTCTCCTTAACTTTGAAATCTACCACTTTGCAATGGACACTGCTTCTCCCCTGTACTTTGATAACAAAAGATGGTGATTCTGCTCATTTGCTTCTGCCTGGCTCTGCATGAACTGCTTTGCTGAACAAAGTCATCTATTAGTTAAAAGCATTCATCACAGCACATGGGGCAAACACAGTGTTGCTTTAAGGCTTAACACTAATAGCATTCTGAGGTTAACTTTGTGAAGAGGAGGAGGCTCAGGAGATACCTTATTGCTCCTACAACTCCCTAAAAGGGGGTTGAAATGAGTTGAGGGTCGGCCTCTTTTTGCAGGTACCAATGATAGCACAAGAATGGCCTCAAGTTGTGCCAGGGGAGGTTCAGGTTGAATGTTAGGAAAAAATTTCTTCCCCCAGATAATGATCAGGTACTGAAACAGGCTGCCCAGGGAAGTGGTGAAGTCACTGTCCCTGGAGGTGCAATGAAACAAATAGATATATTACTGAGGGACATGGATTAGTGGCCAACATTGATGGTAGGTGAACGATTGGACTAGATATTAGAGGTCTTTTCCAACATTAATGATTCTACAATTCTATGATTCTGTGACATTGTTAGGTAATTGTTATGTTTACTGAGTACCTGTCATGAGCTGAATGCAAAGGATCCAGGCTCACAATCAGATTATGGATGAAGAAATGTGAGAATCAGTGTGCTACCAAGACACTAGATGTAGGTGTCCAGATGTAGCTACATTTGAGAGAGGTATCCAAGATCTTGTTACAGTCTGTTGAAATCTGGGGAGTATGATTTTACTTGTCTAACCTCAGACCAGCGGGGATGCTGTCCATCGTACCCACCTGGCTCTTGATACCAGCCATAGAGAAGTTCACAGGACTTTTCAGATCTAGATGGAAGTCTCAGGTATCTTGAGGCATCTCAAGTATCACCAGACTCTTATCTGGTGGAAAGTGTTGAATCTTAGATCTCCACTGATTATAATTGAAGTTTAGATCACATATAAACATCTATATGCAGATACTCAGATGAGACATGTTTCAAGGAGGTATCATGAACCTAAAAAACATTAATGTAAAAACAAAATTTATGTCCTCAACTTGAAGTTTTACATCACTTTCCATTTTTTTAATTGATTAAAAAGCAAACAGACATATTTATTATTGAAATGTTGTCTATCCTATTCATTGATCAAAACCATTAATATTTATAGGTACTTACTAAGCCTTGATTACTGTAACTTTTGATATCTTCAGTTTCTCAAGATGATTAATTTCATCTGAACTGAAGAGGTAGGTACTTTTCAGCCTCAGCGCAATCCTACCCAGACACTCAGCACTGAAATTGCCTGTTAGGGTAGGTCCAGACAAGCTATTCCAAGAAACAGAATCATCAGAATATACTAAGGTTGCAGTCTTTGTCTTCACACTCCTCTCACCACTGACTCAGAAAAAGAAAAAAAGCTTCCTATAGGACTACCCAGAGGAGATAAATGGTCTTCTGTTGGATGATGCTGAAAACCCTAAGGTGCACAGAATGAAGTTATGCAAAGTTTCTTGATCATTTTAGCAACCACTTGAACACAATAATTTAAATCCTTGTCAAAATTAGCAGCACGCTGTGCTAACGCTACAAAGAAAACGATGAAACAGGCTCTCAGTTAGATTAATTCCTCTGCATCTGCTTGTTCAGATCACCTTGTCGCTGATGGTCATTGGTACAGCACAGATAGACCTGGCCATAGTAATACACTGTCTGTTGATGATATGATAATGAGGTAGACCATACTCATAGTAGACCATACTCATGGTAGACTCATGCTCATAGTAGACCATGCTCAGAAATATGACTGTTACACATGATTTCTAGATTTCTATGAAATGCAAATGCCTTGTACTCATCCCCAGTTGAAGAGAATTACTTCCAGCTTGTTATTTTTTTCATTTCTGGAGCACAAAGAAAGGAAACTGTTTTCCTGCAATAGTGTTATTTGTGTTTTGGTGCAATGAGTCAAATAAAGTTTTATTGAATTTCCATTGGTGTCTTAAGGAAGAACGTGGCCAAGTGTTAACCTTAGGGTTAATTCTCATAGTTTGGGTTCATCTGGGAAAAATGACATCCCGAATTCTTCCAAGGCTTCTCAAAATTGACCAATCTATGAAGACTTTAGGATTTCAGCCTTTACTTGCACTGAATAACACTTTGGGGGTAGCTTGTATTGCTGAAACCTATGACCCAGATGTTTAGGCATTTGCTTCCTGTTGACCACAGGGCTGTAAGGCAGCTGTGAACCTTTTATCCATCTGGGCTAAGTGAAGGGACATCCCACAGTGCTTCTGTGGGATGTAGGATAAAAGCTAACCTGGAAACAAAAGAATTAGTGATATTAACAACAGTTTAAAGTGTTGATTGAGAGTAACATCTTTTATATATTAGAAATTGTGAAATACAGATAGCTAAGAGGGGAAAACTTTTGAAAAACATCACAAACTATTTAGAAGAAACGTAATAGTTACGTTAGAGAGCTCACTTTGTCCTGTTACCTTTGACACGATGGGAATGTGGTAATTGTGATGGGACTGCAATAACTCTTGAGGTCCCATCTGGCTACCTTGTATGTAAGTTCTTGAAGGTCTTGAGGTCCTTGAGCAATAATCTGGTTAATGAAACATTCCGAAGGAGAACAGCTGCCAAGAACCATGTTTATATTCCTACTATTTTAGAGCAGAGAAAGAAGCTCACTTTTTGGCAGGGATTGACTGGAGAAGCAATGTTACGTATCTTAATGTTACAAATATTACTGCAAATCATAAGGAGTCATCACCAAGTGGGAATGTTTCCAGTACTGTTCTGCAAAGATCTACATAACCAATATCCACAGTGACCCAGAAACCAGTGAAAAAATAGACTATAATCGCAGATCGATCAGACCACTGCTGAATTTCACACTGCTTGGTGAGCTGGGCCTATCTGAACAGTGTGTTCTAACAAAGCCAAATGCCAGGCCACGCATTCAGGAAAAGCTAAAGCAGACAAGAAGCTGAATTCCCAAAAGAGGTTCATCTCATTTAAGATCTGATGCCTCAAATGTAGCTGTTAACATCTCAGCTCATCACACTATACCCATTTACAGTCAGTAGATAGAAACAAGCACCTCTGGAATTCAACTAATCTAAGCCCAAAATAGATGTCTAAATCCTATGAATTACTCCTAAAAGTGTTTATTGCCTTTCATAGATTATAAAGGGAGACTCAGTGCCTAGAATTAGCCTGCCATGGATAAATTGTCTCTACACATGCTTCAGGAAACCAATTTTCTCTTTGCTGTTGATCACAGTAATCCTGTATGCAAGAGCACAGGCAAGAGTGGGCTCACTGCAGCTTGATTTGTTGTCAGCCATGAGATCTTACACCACTTCGGTAATTATTTAATATTAATAGCAATATTAATATTGGTATTGTTTGTTTTAAGCTTAACAGGGAATCTCCTAGAACAGGAATATTGGTTTGTCTGTCTCTTTCTATGCTCATGAAATTAGGCTTTTGTGTGCAACTGAGGAGGAAGCTGGGTCTGTATGAGCACAGGAGTAAGCCTGAATCTCGAGCCATAGGAAGCGGCAGCCTGGAAGATGTGACAAGGTTCTTATGGGGATCTCAGCTGCATCTTCAACTTGTTCCTATTCTGTAACAGGCAGTCAGCAGTTTGAGAAGCATCTATTGCCATTCACTTGTCCCTTTCTGCTACCACATGTCTCTTTCTTTCAGATCTTTGAAAAAGGAGCTCTCAGACACCTAAGGTTTTGATTTGAGGTTCATGAGTCTGCAGTGGTAGTCACAACTGCACTACAGAGCATCCTAATGAATTCAGAAGTGCCATACTGTGTTGTATAATCTCAGCCATAGAAAGAATACAAAAAATTGCCAATAAACAATGTAAGAGCAACCAATCTTACTATCCAATCAAAACCTGACAGTTTCACTAACATGTTTCTTTCCTGATATTGTGCCCATTTAGCTGGCAACACAGCAGGAGGATCTCAGACAATGGCCCAAGCAGCAGTGAGAGTATTATAAGAAGGAAATTGCACGATCAAAGGGCTTCTCAGTTGTTTTCTTGCTCCCAGCCTTTCTGGCTCAGCAACAATGCAAATGCTATCAGTATTGTTCGCATACGAGCATACCTGCACAGACCATTTGATTGGATTTTGCAGGATTTCATAGGAGCTAACCTAACTTTGGCAGAATTTTGATCGAGATATTTTAATGTGTTATTGGATAATGATAAAAGGATTGGGGATGTATATGAGAAAGCTGATGCGGGGCTACCTGCAGCAATGACACTCACTGTTCTTTTATCCCCATCCACACAGCACTGGATGCTGTCTCTACGAGAGTCTTTTCCATATTAAGCAGGAGATAATCTGGAACCTTTTTTTTTCACCATCTCTGCTTTGCTGAAAGCTTTGTGAGTTGCCCTGCTGTCCTTGTTCTGGCTCACCTCAGTGTTGTGAATTCTGCTGGCATTCTTTGGCTTCAAGAAGAAGCATGTGGGGCAACATAGTGTTCATCTGACTGCCAGATAGAGCCCTATCTCCTAGGAATTCTTTCTGCTCATGCCTTCGATGTTTCTGTTTCATTTTCCTTTTTTGTTTGGTTTGGTTTGATGTTTTGTTGTTTTTTACTTTTCTGCAATATAAGAAAAGAGAGAAGTACAGGCTGAAGAACTGCAGGAATATTTAGTCCTTATGCACACCTACTACACTCCAGATTTACATAACTCTTTTGCCTGGGAATAATTAAATCCTCCTCACTCCGGAGAAGCTGTTTACAGGTTCTGGTAATCAGAATTAGATCAATTCAACCAATACCCAAAGAAAAGTCCTGTTACTTCTGCTATTATCATAGGGGAGGCTAAGAAGAAGTTCTCAGTGCTATAATACCTTGCTGCACTAGTGCTGGTGACGGGAAATGTTTTTTTCCCCACTGCCTAATTGAATGCCAATACTGTTAAGAACTGATAGGAGCTGCTACCAGAAGAAGCCATTTGTCGAAGATAATAGCAAGTTTTATCAAGTCTACAAAACCAGAAACTATGTGACATAACAAGATTGTTACATAAAGCATACAAACAAATGACACAAAAAATACCTTATATCACTGAGGCAGCGCTGATGAAGCCTGTCTGCTGGGCAGTAATTGTAGGAAATAGTGCAACACTGGTTCTACTGAAAACTGCAAAGTTTATGACAGTCCTGTGTACAGCATTCAAGCTATGATGTCAGGCCCTGATCATCAGCTGTTGGTTCTTTAGATTTTATTTGTTCATATTACCCCTGGAAAGCCTGAATGTTAGCAATATGGAAAATCTGACTCATGGCTGCCTCAGGTCCCAAAGCAAGGTTTGGAATGAAATCTGTGTTTATTTAAGGATTTATTTCTTGGCAAAATTAGAGAGACGTTACCACAAGTTCTTTGCTTTCAACTTAATTTATATGGTAACAATGGAATGTTTTAGGTCAAAGGTGAGGTAGAACTTGCTTAAGGAAAAACATGTCAAAATCTATTTTATGAAACGATTTCCTATGAAATATTCACAGTTACATCTTCTAGAAATATAAGATCACTTGCTGGGAAATTTACAGTAGTTCAGATAACTTGTAATAATTTAGTGCAATAACACACATGTAAGCAGCATAGATTAAAATTGTAGTGTGGGGGATTGTGTTGTGGAAAGTAGTAGCCTGGAAAAGCTTATCCATGAGCAATCAGTGTGTTGGTATGTCTGAGGAGGTTTACATGCATGGGGAAAACATTACTAAAGAGGAGTACGAATCTGGCGCTGCTGCTCTGTAGGGTAGCAGTGAAACAGGGAGTACCTGCAGTCAGTTTGGTGGCCACAAACCCAAATAGAAGCATCAAGGACTCCAGAAATGATCAAGCGTGAATTCAGTGCAGTATTTTTTCAGTGAGTATCATAATAAACTCACCCTGTTTTTCCTGCCCAAGAGAAATTTATAGGATAACTTGAAAGCAGGCTGCTAAGTGTTACTATTAGGGTAAATTCGGATCAGTTCAGATTGAGGATATTCATTTGTTTGTATTCAATGATATTCAAAGTTCATTTTTGCAATGAGGATAACAGATTAGGAGTTGAAGTAGAAATACAGGAATATATTTGTAAAATTATGAGATCTGCATTATCACAGGACTGTGTCAAAATTTCTGGTCTTACAGTACGTAAAAACATAATTCCCCCTTGGCCCCACTCCATTTTCAATGAGTAGGTCTGCTGTCTCTCCTTTCTAAAGGAAACTATTTTGGATTCTTTTTCTTGAGTCCAGTAGCACTGAGTTAAAATTGACTCATCAACAAATTTAGACACTGGTATTTTCTACCTTTTAGATACTGTGACTTTTGTCTTGGTCTCATGAGTGACTTACCTATGCAAAGGTATTCAGGAATAAAATCCCTGTATTCCATTTGAATGAGCATGTCTGCACATTAGGATAACCTGTGAATAAATGGTCTCTATCGGCAGACACATCTACAGAACTATTTGCTTCATTTTAATACCGAGACACTGTAAATTTATACTTGTATTTTGGTATATATTCATATCCTGTAAATCATAGAATCATAGAATCATAGAATTACTCAGGTTGGAAGGGACCTCAAGGATCATCAAGTCCAACCGCAGCCTAACCATAGTACCCTAACTCTAACTACTCTCTGCTAAATCATGTCCCTGAGCACCACGTCCAAACAGCTCTTACACACTTCCAGGGATGGTGACTCAACCACCTCCCTGGGGAGCCTATTCCAGAGCTTAACAACCCTTTCTGTAAAGAAGTGTTTCCTGATATCCAACCTAAACTTACCCTGGTGCAACTTGAGGCCATAAATGGTCCTCTTGTCTATGTAGAATTACCTTAATTTAGCAGTGTAGTCCAGTCCTTCTTTCCTCCAACCTCCTGACATTATCAGTCTTTGCCAGAGGCAATTCCACAGTGCCAGTGAAAATGTTAGGGTCAAACTGGAAAGTGGTAAGGAGTCAATCCCATGAATCTTGTTCTGACTTCAGCACACCAAGACAGTGCCCTGTTGTACATTTGTAAAAGTGATGAGGAGTGGTCTGAGCAGTGAGCCACAGCAGGACTTTCCTTTCGAGAAATCATAAAAGAAGATGGAAGGTGAGGACATAATTCAGGTGATTTCTTTATAGCCAGCTGATAGTAGTTTTTCCCAAAATTTGTTGGGATTGCTATAGAAATCACTTTTTTTTTTTTTTTTTTTTTTTTTTTAAGAAAAAGGAAGTATGGTGTTTTGTTGTTGTTGTTATTGTTTTAAGTATAATTTAAAACCTTTAGAACTAATTGTATTTACAATGATGAAGGTTAGAATTTGTTCTTTATCAAGTAGAGCATAAAGGAGTGAGGAATTTTACAAAAACTTCAAACACAAATAATGTTACAATAAAAATTCCAAGTGCTTTCAATATTGAAATAAAGACAAGTCAAGGCTCTCCTGTCTGTTCTTCAGAATCATAGAATCCTAGAATTGCTAAGGTTGGAAAAGACACAGGATCATCCAGTCGAACCAAGTTCAGAGAACCAGTATTTCTCTTTCCCTTATGAGATACTATGCCAGCTGTCTAACTCAGTATTTTATTGCCCATGTAATCACTTAAAGATGGAAAGTATTTTGGCTCCCATGACACTACACAAAGAAATCAGCTGAAGATTGTGATTTTGCAAGCAGAGGATTTCACCACAAGGTTTTTATATAAAAAGTTATTATAGCACCTTCCATCCCAAAATTAAAAGGCAGAAACTCTTCCTCATTAAACAGCTTTCTCTGCTCAGATTAATAATACTTAACAGCCACATAATACTTTGCATCCCCCAAGCACTGCACCAAAATTAAGGATCCTATTTAGTAGCTCGGCATGTAACTACTTGTGAAGGGAATGCTGATAGCAATCATAAGTGCAAGTGTTTTTGATTTAAAAAAAAGAGAGAGAGGAAAAAAAACAACAACTTCTTACCTAAAATAGTGCCCTTGATTTTAGAGGACTCTTATTTTTCCTCTCTTACAATGGTTAGATACCATGTTGATAAATACCTTTCTACCTCTGAAGAGAAATAGACCATCAGTATGCTGTCATTTTGGCTGAGCTCCTAGGAATCTTGGAGCATCTGAAAAAGCATCTGGACAGGAGTTTCTACACAAGCATTTGTCTTATGCCTGTCTGGATGGACTGGTGACTTCTGCTGTGTCTACTTATTGAATAACGTGAAGATAAGATATACAGTAGTAAGAGTTAATGACTACGGTCCAACATCCAGAATATGTACGTTTATAGAATCATAGAATCATTGGATGACTTGGGAATTTCTTCATTATATGCAATCTCAATCTGCTCTCTTTTAGTTTAAAAGAACCCCTTGTCCTATCACTACATGTCCTTGTAAAAAAGTCCCTCCTCAACTTGTTTCAGGGTCCCTTTAGGTACTGGAAAGCCATAATGAGGTCTTCCTGGAACTTTCTCTTCTTCTAGCTGAACAACCTCAACTTTCTCAGCCTGTCTTCATAGGAAAAGTGCTACAGCCCTCTGATCATCTTTGTGGCCCTCCTCTGGACCTTCTCAGCAAATAGAGATAATAGAAAATTTGCTTCAAAATCAGTCTTCCTCTAAATGGAAACACTAACATCCTTGAGGGACTTGGGTGGAACATGCTGTTTCTAATCCAAAAGAAGATCCTGTACTGGTACACACTAAGGAGCCCATGTATCATTTAAAACACTTATTGGCCCATTTTCTGGGAGCAGGAATATTTGTCTTTGCTATAGTTTGTAAGTAGCAGACAGAGGTGGGACACTTGGAGTGAAAGACATTGATGTAATGATCTGTTTAAGTATGCACAATTCCTAGAACTCACATTCTTTGGCTATTTTTGGATCTGAAACACTGAAATGTCACACCTGGGAAGACTGAGGTATCTACGACAACGTTCTCCTGTGGTGGTCTTCAAGTATCAATTCCTACTGTGAATTTGGCCATGTGTTGCAGTATGAGCACCTGCGTGGTGTGCTGTCTGAAGCAGTGTTAATCTTTCCCCAGAGTAGGGCAGAAGAACTCACAGCAGTAGAATCTGTGTAACAGTCTGTACACAGCATGAGATCTCCAGTCCCATTCGAGGAAGACCAGGTTTTGAATTAAAGCACAGTTAGCACCTACTCCAGAGTGCTAACAGCAGCAGTTCTAGCTGGGTACAAGCCAGATTTCTGTAATGTGTTTAATGCCCATTTGCATGTCAGAAGTCACCAGGGGTTCATAGACACTTCAGACACACATCGACATAAGAGCTGGCTGTCAGTGATCAGCTTATCACTAGAACTGTTCACATAGAGCCAGAAATGTTCATATGAGGGGACAGCCTGTACAAAAACTGCTTATTGACAGCAAGTACAGGAAACCAACAAAAAGAAGAGTCATTTAATGGAACTACATTATGAAGTTGCTGTGAATAATAGGAGTCTGGAAATCTCACAAGCTACTCCTAAGGAAGAAGCTTTTTTCTTGCTTCATTTAAAATCTGGTAAATATCCTGAGGTGGAGATCTTCCATCCTCTCCAAACCTTTAGATTTGTTCACAGTTCATAAGCCTGCAACTTAGCATGGTCTCATCCATGCAAATATTTGTTTCATTTTTGAGTCATGCGGAGATCCTGGCTGTGTTGTCTCATGTGAAGATGTTCTATAGGCCAAGCGGGAAAAACACAATTCCTTTTACTGCCTTTCAGTTTCCCCAGATGTCAGCTGATAAGACAAATTAATGGAAAAAGCATACAAGAGTGTTCCATTCCCATTTCCTTCTTTATGGTAAGGGTGATGGAGCACTGGAACAGGCTGGCCAGAGAGGTTATGGAGTCTCCTTCTATGCAGATATTTAATACCCATCTGGACTTACTTCTACCTGTGAGACGTTTTGTAGGGTACCTGCTTTAGCAGTGTGGTTGAACTCAATTATCTCCTGAGGTCCCTTCCAATCCCTGCAATTCTGTGACTCTGATTCTGTGACTTACCACCTTACTAATCCTCATAAGTTTTTGTGTTTCTTCTTTGCAGCTTCTTATTTATATTCTTTTTGTCCCCCAGTGAAGCAGACTGTCCCATTTGTTTTTGTTTTTTCTTGGTTTCTGTCAGTCAATTTCTCTACAATCATCTTTTCTCTCTTGTGACTTTTTTTGCTGCAGTATGTCCAGAACTCATCACATGACTTTGGGTAGTAGATTTGCTTCCACACAGACTGTCATCCTTTCAGCATTAGATTGCCCCATTTAGATGGGCAAGCAATAAAAGATTGATAAAACATTGCTCTAGTATCCCCTTCTTCATACAGGTGCATTGGTTACAGTGGCAGGAAATAGTAGAATAGGATGGGTACAAATTTGCCAACATAACCATGGTACCAGGAATACCTTAAAGGCCACCTTGATATATATAACCCCACAGAAACTTCTATTCCCTGTGAAGGTTTCCAGTCTCATGATAACTTAGCCTTTCTCTCAGGTTCTCTGTCAGTCTTAACACTGACCTTAGTATTTTCCCCTCACAGCCCCAGCCCAATGATTGTCTGCCTCCACTGTACTCTCTTCATCTATTCCTTTTCTTCAGCCGTGGCTTTGGTCCACCTCCTTGGTGTTCTCTAATCATTTGACCATGTATTTTATCAGACAGTATGAACAGACAGAGATACTAGCCCTTACTCCTCAGTATCACGCATATATACTATTATCTTAATCAGCTGCTAGCTGTACAACACCCCACTGGTTTTAATTTCAGTTTACATATCCAATATTTCCTGTCCTATAAATCCTAATAAGTTATTTCCTACCCAGCTATAAGACAGCATTTTCCCTTCCCACCTCAGTATCCTTTTGTTTTTCTCCATGTTGCTTTGACATTCTCCATAAAATGAAACAAACCAAACCAAAACAAAACAAAAAAAAAAAACCCACCCTTGCACAACCTAGGATCCTGGAAGATGGTCACAGAGAGGACAAAATGCCTCCCAGTCTCAGTGCTGGCCCTTCCTGGTACTCCTGAATCCTGCATATGCTCTGTTACTATAGGGCTGTAGCACTGACATCCCTTGTGCCCTATGGCTGCTAAGAGGAATGAACTCTGCTGTGTGGGGAGAGGATATAGCAATAGGAACTGAAATAGGTTCAAAAATATATATTTTTTTAGTTTGTGAGAAAAAAAATAAAATCAAAAGCTCTTTGTGGTTAAGTTTTCCTTGGGATATAAGCTCCCGCTCCATAGAATAGGTTTACTGCTGTTCAAAGAAAATGTCACCATGATTTTTTAACATGGATCAAACCATGTATTATCTTCCCCACACGCAGACTTGATGCAGGCTGAACTGTTTCTGAAAGAGAGAACAGGTCAAGGTCTATTATTAATAATAAAAAGAGGGATTTGCAGTGAAAGATGCCTGCCAACCTGGATAGGGAGAAATGTAAAGCACAGCCACAGTATGAGAACGGTAATCCAGAAGCTGAAGTGGAACAAAATTTACAAACCCGAGTAAAATGCTTTTACATTCTCAGAGAAACATTTATTGAATGCAATTACTCAAATTCAAAAATTATTCAGTTACTCTCCATGAAGCACTTCAAAATCACTTGAATTAAAGTGAGAGATTTAAAGACTGCCTTTTGATAGTTGTTTGTTAAAATCAATATATTCCTGAGGCAAGTTTAGGTACTGACAGAGCTGAATCTTCCAATGGAAAGAAAATTCCATTAAAACCAGAATGAAATGACAACCGCTTCATTTATTTCTCATTTTTTATCATAATAAAAGCTGGCAATGACACCAACTCCTTGCTCCAAACTTTGCCATATTGTTCAAGTAGGTCATAAGCTTTTCTGCAAAGAAGAACAGGCTGTATAAAAAAGCTTCAGTTTTTAAATAATGAACAGTGTAGTTAGTTCCCATGTGGTTATATTATTATGTTTGAGGAAACAGTAAACTTAAGTATGCAGAATGTGTGATGAGGACCAACAGACTGTGCTCAGTGCAGTCCTGTTCCTAAGAGACAGAGTACTTCTGCTGTAACATAAAAGGTTGATGTTTTCCAGTTGAAAAGATGAGTAATAACAGTCTGGGTAGCAAGGAGCAGCTTGTGTTTTTAGGATTGCTTGGCTCTTTCCATAAGAATGTTTTGGTAATACTCAGTAGTCAGGGCTCGCTTATTTCTGCATAGAATGGCTCTGCAAATATCCCTTGGGTATTTTTGAGAAAGAAATTGGAAAGGAGATTGCTCAGGTTGAATGTAGATATCAGATTCACCTTATTTCAGATATCTATGGTCTAGATGTTTGTATGTGAGGTCTTTCTGTGAAACCTTTGCAATGAACAGAAGCTTCATTATGCATTTGGACTATTTTAGTAATTTGTCTTAGAAGTGCCTGCCTACTTCTATCTGTAGTGCTCTCAATGTTCAGTAACTGCATGTTCAGATAAAGATATTCATATGTAGTCAGATGAAGGCTCCCTTGGTGCCCTTCCTGTTTAGAGGCTCTTGTGTCCCATAATTTCATGCATAGATTTGAAATTTGGATTGGAAGGGTCTGGCCTCCAGGACCAAATGTGCCATTTGTCATTTCTGAAAAGCTGCCCAGATACAAGCCCTCTGGGAAAAAATGCAATTTACACATGCTGAGACTTGCTGTAGCTCCACAATTAAATCTGCTGAAAAGTCCTCCCATTCTCCTGTTCTGAGCATTATTCAGGCACAATTTATCTTATTTTCCTCCAGTTTTTGTTGTTACAGATCTGTCCCTGCCTGAGCGGGCAGAGCATCTCTTGAAGCTCTCCAAACTGGCCCTTGGGAAGCTAGAAATAAGTTATTTCTCTGAAATCAGAATGGAATGAGGAGGTGTTAGGAAGGAAGTGCACTTCAGCTTAAGGAGCCTGAGGCCAGCAGAAGGGAGGCAGAGGAAGAATGAGAGAAGGAGTGGACTAGCAGAGTGAAGGCACTGTGAGGAAGGTGATAGGATGAGGAGCCATCATACCATGGAAAATTAGCATCGAAAAGCAGGTGCAAAATAAGGAACATGGGAATGAGAGAAGGGGCTTCTAGTCTGGTTCCTCCATGAGAAGAGATGAAGGGCAGAGACAGACCTGAGACAAAACAGAGGGACCCATCTACATGATGATCTAGTCCTGAGAGAGCAAGAAGAAACAGCCTCAAGCTCCCAAGCCTACTCTGCTGTCACCAGGTCTTTGTGAAACTCTTTGGAAAAGTGCATCCCCTGTTGTCCTTCAGCAGCTTGCCCACAGAACGGTGCACTGCAGCTGTAGGGCAGCTCCCACACCCTGCCTTCAGCCCAAATTCAGTTGCTTTTCTTTTCAATGTGTTCTGTGGGGTAAAGACCTTTCATCCTCCCTCCCCTTTGAGGGACTGAAAACAACTGTTTAATTAGAAAGTTATGGCCTTTAAACTTATGATCACAGTATTTTTTTCCACCTTCATTAGTTCTCATATGCATATATACCATTTTTACTGACTACCTGCATTACTACACTTCAGTGCATTATTGCTGTAAAACACACTTAATACGCATTGTCTCTTTACTGATTAAAAAAAACTAGGTAGTGATGTTTCTCACACAGAGATATACTCCAGGGAGGATTTATTCCAGGGAGATATTTCCAGGGAGGTTGTGGAGTCTCCCTCTCTGGAGATATTCAAGACTCATCTGGGTGCCCTCCTGTGGAACCTGCTTTAGCTGGGGGCTGGACTCGATCTCCAGAGGTCCTTCCAACCCCTATGATTCTGTGAGCCTATGATATGAAGCTACATCTTTGCCCTTCAGTCCTAGCAAGGTTTCTTGGGAAGAATGTTTCATTCTTATCCATAATGTTAAAAAGTCACCTAGGTAAAGATGGACATCTGCAAATATGGAAGAAAGCTGAAAAGGCAGTACATCTACCAGGCCCTGACCTTGTGAAAAGCGTCTGATAAAGCCTGGCCTGCTCTCCCCATTGGGAGATCTTTTCCACAGAGAACCTGAGCCTCTGGGGAGCTGTGAGGGCAGAGCAGGCTGCACCTCTCTGTTTCATACTAAGATGTAAGAGGTTTTATGGAATTACCACGTGCATATTTGCCATGTACTTCTACTGTCAAAATGCTTAGGCTTTGTTCTTTTCTCTTTCCTGCAAAGTCTTATTTCACGTGAAGAAAAAAAAAAACAAAAACCCACCACTGGAACAATGAACAAACTCCCTTGTGGAGAGCAGGGCCCAGCCAACAGAGCAGCCTGATAAAAGCCTCAAGGATGCTGCTTTGCATTCTGCTCTCATCTGGTGTATCCTAAGGAGACTTGCTGTGAAGAAGTCTGGGAAGATGCGCCCTGTTTGTGAATGAATAGCATTTCTTTCCATTTACAGCCGCTTTGGTTCATTTCCCTGCATAAGCACAAAAATAACCACTTTGGATCCTTACTGAAGGGAGGGGGAGGAGAAAAAAGCTCCCAGAATTAACTCAGGGAAAGAAAGCCAGGTGCCATCGCTGTATTATATCCAAATGAGATGCAGCTGTTTAAATGTAAATATTAAACAAGGGAGAAGAATGCCTTAATTAGCCCTCAAAAGGAGACAGGAAAGCTGTAAGAATGCACCTGACACTAAGCAGTATGAGATAAACTCATTTCAGCTGTCATTGAACTGACTGTTAGAAGGCAAGCAATGCTATTTTGTGCAAACAATGTAAAATGCTTAGGGAACGGCAATTAGCATCAACACGCATAGTATAAGTGAATGCAGCCTGCTGGTGTTTACTTGGCTTTGAATTGCTAGGGTTTGAAGTAAAAAAAAACACAATAAAATTAGCTATGCATTACACACTGGAGATTTTATTCCAGTTTTTTTGTACGTTACTGAGAAAAAGGCACAGTATAGTGGGAAGAAAAGAAATCATCAATCTGACACTAAAAGAAGATGTGATACTCGGAGGTCATTTTGAGTTTTCTCCTTTCTAGCTGAACAGTCAAACATGCAGATTGGGTCTGTGAGAAAAATGCTCGTATAAGTGGTCCATCACATAACCAAAGCTAAAATGAACTAATATATTTGAATTAGTAATATATGTGCATTATAGACTGGGTCTACAAGAAACAGAAGTGTATAAAAATATTTCTCCACATAAAGTATTTTCATTATAGGACATATTATCCTCCCAGTAACCTGGACTATTAGCCAGATTTTGTATACTTTCTATACTTGTGGGAGTTCACCTCAGTACTCGAGGCTTTCTTATCTAATCTCTCTCCAGACTTGTTTCATCAGAGCTGATATTCCAAGCAATGGGATGAAGCGATACATAAAAGACCTTTGTTACTTTTTCCTAAATATTCTGTAAATGCATATAATTTGTGGGAAATTAAAGCCCCGAAGGAATTCAGTTTGCAAGTTTGAAATTTACCTACTGATTAAAAAAAAAAAAAAAAGCTAAAGACATTTTAAAAGGACAAAGAAGCAAGCATGGAAATGACCCTTCTTCAGTTTAAATCACTCACACCACCTATTTTGATCCAAAACATGTAAATACCTGATATTTTCATCCGTCAGGTGAAACTGAAGCCAGATCTTTTCAAGATAGAGTCTGGAGTCTGGTAGCTCCAGAAGAGGCAATAATAAACCTACCAAGAAAGCAGTGTGCAGGGTTAGCCCATTTCTGCTTGTGTAGAATAGAATAGTGATGATACAGAGTGAGTTGAATCTGTGTTAGCAGTTGGGAGTGATCCTGGGAAGACTTCACCTGGCAGGCACAAGCATCATGCTCAGAGCCACACTGATCAGAGGTAACAACTAAATGATACTGATCCGGTGGTCTGGCATTCCAGCTCTCTGGTTTATCCTATCTGTTCATGAGATGTGCTGTTATAGCTTGCAGCAAGTCTTACTATTGTGACATATTTTTTTCTTTCAAATTTGACAAGCTCTTTCACGTATACCGAGATAACAAGCCAGGAATACAAAAAGTCATGGCAGCTATTGTTCATTATCAGATATGTACACCTGACAGGAATGACAAGGCCGGGAACTTTTGCTGTGGCATCCACAATTTAGTGCCACATCCACAGGAAACATCCATTTGTAGAATTACAGCAACAGACAATATAGACCCAAACACAGTACTGTAGTGGCATTAATGCTCCAGTTGCTGCTTACAGCACACTTCCCAGACACATAGGTCCTGCAAAACATCTCTTCTACTGTGGAACAGGGTGACTCCCTTGATGGGAACAAGCAGTTACATTCATGAGAACCAGTTATTCACATATTTGTATATAGTATGGATTAATAGCCAGCAAGCTCTTGATCTTGTGTGTGTTATGGAAAAACACTTTGCATAACTATTCATAATATTAACAGATCTCCACACGAGGGAGCAATTGATAAGAAATAGGTAGTCTCAATGAGCATGTGCAACCGTATTCTAATATAAGATACTATGTATAGAAAGCTATGGGATTTGAATGTATAGGGTGCCTCTTGATTGACATGCAAAAAATAAAGAGGATATTGAGGGCAGGTAAGCTTTAACCTCCTTCCAAATTACGTTTGTAGCATGTAAAATACTTGCAAATACAAGGGAGGAAAAAACACTACCTCTTGTCACTGTAATCTTTCCATTTAAGACTAAAGTCTGTGGGAAGGAGTATGAGAGCTGGTATTTTGAGTCGCACAGCTCGTTGCTGGCAGAGGTAGGAATGAAGATGAGGTGTTCTGAGTTCCTGTCCATATAACTGCTATTATATATATATATTCCTGTCTATAAAACATTTTAGGACAACTGCAGTGCAGACAGATATTCCACTGGAGAAAAAAAATGAGTTTGAACTGGACAAAATGGTACCATTAACAAGAAATATCTGAAGGAAGGGCTAAAAGAGTAGCATCCAGGGCAGTTAGGTAAAATGGGCAGTAAGAACTTTGCAAAACAGCCACTGTGGAAGATCTCATACTATCTATTCAAGCTGATACATCTCAAAAAATAAAAATAACCTTCCTGATGATACAACAGAAAGTAAGAGACTTCCTCCTTCACAAATTAAGCCTAAGAAACTTTGCTTTTATTTGAGAATAGCAGCAATTAGGATGGACTGTCTGAAAAGTACTTTTCTTTACTCCCAGAGATGAATCACATGGCAAAAACTGCTTTGTCTTTCCATCTCCATACATTAAGAGATCTATCCTTACCTATTTTTTACTCATTAAACATCTGACGCTGTAGTCCTTCAGTCATTCTTTGTAATACCATCTTCCAAAGGAAAGCGTTCAAACTGTTTTGTAGGAGCAACCTCAGATTTGCCAACTACTCATGCTGGTCAGCCACAGGGGTACCCTCCAAGCTTCTGTTCATATGCTCAGCTGTCATGTTCACCCTGAGTGTGCTTGGCCTGGCTCTCTGACAAGGAGCTCCTAGCCAGATGCTCCCAGATTTTGCAGTCCACTCAACCGCAACATGATGCCAAATTGTATTTTGTGCTTCTTCAGAAATTGCAGGTTTGTACCATTCAAAAATGGTTATTACTAACTCCCAGAAGGTGGAAAGATGCCAGCTGTACCACTGAAGACTGGATCTCTCTGGAAGGATGAATTGGTTGTTGCCTATACATTCCTGTCTGATAAAACGGGGCCCTGATTTGCACCTCGATGAGTCTACAATACTACAATCACACTATTAAGAAGTGCCCAAATGCCTCTTATAACCAGACTACTGGTACACCCACTTTCTGGAGGTCTTCTCCAGGGATGCTACAATTGAGTTGATAATTATATATATATGACCCCTTAGTGGGAAGCCAAGACGCGCATCATCAGGATATTATTTACTTTGAAAAGTAGAACCTACAGAGAAACAGATGGCCATGGCCATCAAACACACTGCTGTTTGAGGTGACCAAAGCAGTTCCCCTCTTCTGAATCTGATGAGCAGCGTGAGACTGCTGCTACCCCCACAAGGCCTTTCCTAGCCTGGGCTCAGCTCTCAGAAGTGACTGTGATGCCAAAGAGGAGCTGCTACCAGTGGCAGCAGGCAGGAATGTGCAGATAGCTAGCTGGCCAAAGTACCCAAATTGTCACCTAACTCAGGGGTGACTGCAGTTTCAGACTATTGGGCACTAAGGGAGCTGCAGGGGAAAAGAGGACCCAGAGGGAGATAAAACCTGTGAGAGGAGCATGAAAAGGCAGAGAGGGAGTATCCATTGGTAATGCTGCATCATATGAGGGTATAGCATGGCTAATTTCCACTGCCTATACTTTGGGTGACAAATTTGCTCTGTCAAGAAAGTTCTTCCTCTGGTCATACACTAGGGATGGTATGGCATTGTATGTGCCACAATGTATGGGATGCCTAAAGATGTACTTTCCTATAGGCCTGCTGAAAATAAAAGGACATTTATCCAATACAAGGCAGATATATGTGGCAGATACAGGTCTTGTGCAGCAAGATGATAGCAGGGAAAAATTTGTGGAAGAGCTGACATCCCCAAGGACATCTCATTTCATTTAGAGTGCATGTGTGAAGGAGAAATGAAGAGCATCAGCTAAGGTTGTGGGGCAGCACTTGAGGGTTCCCCAGAGGAGTATAGATGTAGCTGCTGATAACAGCAGGCTCTCTTCCAGAATATTCAGTGTGTTCATTTCCAAAATTACTAGAGCTTTCTATAACATGTGCAGACACCACTACATTGCAGGCTGACAGCTGGATTTATAAATCAGGTTTCCTCGTCTGCTGTATAATGCACTTTGCAGTTATTACTCCTGGCTCCATGGAATAGTTCACACTATTATTAACTAACACTGGACAGATTAATTGTTATTATTTACTTCCTTTTTTTGATGAACTTGATTCCTGCACTTTCTGATGAACGATACAAGAGACTCTTATAAATGCAACATAAAATAAAAGGCAAAGTATTCACGATTTTTAAGCATATAAAGAAAAAGCCATGAATTGGTATTTAGAAATCAGATGAACAGAAGTTTTCCTTTACCTCACATAAAATAGGCAGATATTCTATATGGTGGTCCTAAAGTTGCTTCCATTCTTCAGTTAAAAGAAAAGTCATTGTGCTTCCAGCATTTTGTATGCCATAATGGAAGAGTAGGTGTGGCCAAAATTAATCCTTCATATTTCTTAATGAACAGAAGGTTTCTTATCTTGATTGGGAGCACCATTGGCCTTTCTTCATAAAGGCTTCCCAACAACACAAATTTGACAATACAAGGAGAACAGTAAAAAATGCCCCAGGGATTGCTGTTGTTGCTGCTTTTAGATAGAAAGTATTTGTCGATGTTACCTCTAGTGATAGGGAATAAGATGAACTATACACACACACTACTGAGAGGCAATGGGAACAGATACTCATGTTATCTTATGGAGTAAAAATTCAATTCATGTTTCTGTAAGAGAACGGATTTTGGAAGTAATGAGGATGTTTGTGTTGTGAAGAAGATTGCTAGCGTTGGGATACAACTCCATGTTGCAGACTATGTGACTGCTAGTCAGTCTCTGAAGGTCATGTAACTGTGGTATTGATGAGATCTTAGAAAAAAAGAAAAAAAAAAGGAAAAAGGGCATTTTATTTCATATAAGCAGAGGAGCTAGTATCGAGATTTTATGTTGTTAATTTCTTCACCCTCTGAACAGGATATGAAGTCTCTGGTTTTTTTTTTGTTTGTTTGTTTTTTTTCTCTCTGTCATTGAAACATGTGGTCTAAAGTGCATGAGAGCTCTGACTTTTTCTGCTAATGGGCAAAAATAACATTTGACTTCTGCTGACCTCCTTGATCTTAGATAAAACTTGAAATTCTTTATGAGACAACTTAGGTACATTTCACAGGTTATAGACAGTATAATGAAATGTTACTACACCCTAAATCTGAAATTTGAATTGTTATTTAAATTAAAAACCTGAAATAATAGCTTTTTCTGCTACTTTTCTAGCCCTTCTGTCATTACCACCTACACACAAAATGCGGAAGGTCCCATTTCTAAAGCTTTCTCATGCAGGCAGCAGATTGAAAGAAAATGAATATATCATCCACTTTTATGCACCCTGGCATGCTACTTCAAGCAGTCTGTTTGTCAAAGCAGTTTGTTTGTTTAGATTCTGGAGGGATCAATGTTTATCTCATAAGGCCTCAATCATACAGTCTAAGCCCAAAATGTCTGTTTGACTTGAATTTGTGTGCATAGATAATGGAATGTCCAGTGATGAGAAAGAGAAAATAACAACATTTCAGGATGTAAGTGAAGTTTTCAGTAGAACACTGAGTGTTGAAGATATTGGAGAGTCTTTGGCTTTGGCAAACCAGATAGTTTAGTATGAGGACTGGCTACATTTCAAGAAATAAGTACATGAGCTAGAATAAGACTTCTCTCAGTCTCTTTCTCTCACTCTTTGGCAAAGCTTGGATATAAACTCTCCTTTCTGTACTATGCTTTGATATTTTTAAAAAGATAAGAAACAAACTTGTCTTCAGTGACATGTCTCTTATGTGCAAATACAATTGTGATCCATCAAAAAACCTGGTACTGATGAGCCTACATCTTATACAGTGCTTTTCATCTGTTCTCAAAATGTTCTACAAGTAAAGTTATTATTACTATATTCTTTTTACAGACTAAGGGAAATTGAGGTAAAAGCAGGTAAGTTTTATACTCAGAAATACCCAACTAGTCATTAGCCAAGCTAATTGGAAGAAAAGCCTTCTTGAGCTCAAGAAAAACTGGAGTCAGTCTTAAGGGAAATAAATTATGTTTTTTAAAATTAATTTTTAAATTATGTATTTTAAGGAGATGTTTGGAGACCCCTTTGAAGATGCTGTGTTTAGCACAGCCCTCACTGAAGAATATATAGTATTCATTGTATGTGTACATGCACTGTATCTATACACAAACAGATGTATGTGTACCTTAGTATACTTGTTTGTGCTTCACTTGAACTATGTTCATGTGGTACAAAATTTATGTGTAGGTTTGTCAAAGGAAAGACTTACACTGTCCAATCTATGCCTTAATAAGCCAGATAATCACCCAGTGTAAATAAGCATAAATCTATTGAAAATCTCAGACCCTCTTCTCAGCTCTGACTAAAACAGCAACTAAAGGCTAAAGCTCAGAAAGAACTAAACTCAAAAGTGTTTGTCTTTAACACAGCTTTTTCCTATTGACTTTTTGGTCATTGTGGATATCAGTCCTCCTGTCACTTGGGCTCACTGTCTAGGTGCAGTCATTGACTGACTTATTTGTAGATCTGTATTCATGATCATATATTTCCTCAAGTTTCTTTCTGGATAATGTCTCATCTACATATGTAAAGTTCATCTAACCTAACATTATTTCATCTTAGAATGACAGTGTGGCTTGGTTTGGAGGGGACATTAAAGACCATCTAGTTCCAAGCCGTCTGCCATGGTCCAATAGACCAGGCTGCCCAAAGCTCCATTGAGCCATGCCTTTAACATTTCCAGGGATTGGAACAACTGCATGTTCTCTGGGAAACTTGTTTCAGTTCCTCACCACCCTCATAGTGAAGAATTCTTTCCTTTTATCTAACTAAATCTACTGTCTTTTAGTTTACAGCCATTAATCTTTGTGTCACTATACACCCTGCTAAAAAGTCCCTCCCCATCTTTCCTGTACATATTATTTAGCTACTGGAAGGCTGCTATAATGTTTTACTGAAGACTTCTCCAGGCTGAAGCACTCAACTCATTCAGCCTTTTTTTCATAGGAGTCAATTTATGACTCAGTTTTTGCAATATACGTTTTCCTTGCCTGAGTAAAGGAGGTTTGTCCTATTCCTATCTATGCAGAATGTTGTTGAAATGGTAGATTGATATTTGACTACCCTGATATTAGTTTATATACCTCTTTCACTGGCTTACACCTACTGCATTACACATAAGCAACTTGTTGTCATTTAACCTTGTAAGCAGATAAGCACCACAAAGCCACTTGCTCACAAACCTCACCTTCTGCAGCTGGATGGAAAGGAGAGAATCAGAAGGATAAAAGTGTGAGAACCTATGCACTGAAATAAAGGTAAAGCAGAAGCTGTGTGCAAAACACAGAAAAACAAGGAATTCATTTACTGCTTCCTGCTGTTCTGCTATTTCTAGGAAAGCAGGGCTCATCACACATAACATTTTCTTGGGAAGGCAAAAATGATAACTCTGAAATCCCCCTTGTTCTCCTTCTTTCCCCAGGTTTTAATACTGAGCATGATGCCATGTGGTACGGGACACCCTTCTGGTAAATTTGGGTCAGCTGTCCTGGTTCTGTTCCCTCCTCGTGCACCCCCATCTCCTCGCTTGCAGGGCAGCATTAGTAGCTGAAACATTCCTGACTGTACGTAAGCATTGCTCTGTAGCAACTAAAGTATCAGTGTGTTATCAATATTGTTTTTATCCAAAATCCAACACTGTATCCTACCAGCCATTGTGAAGAAAACTATCTCCATCCAAACCAAATCATCAAAACCTGATATTTGTCTCTCTAGCACTTTCACTAGCTTATCACTAGTTGTCTTCACATTCATGACCTTTCTCAGACTTCTTGTCCTAAGTCCATGAGTGCTGGGAGGTCAAATTCTCATTGGCAGTTGGTTTACCAGCTTCCCTTATCCATTGGTTATGTTTCCAAACAAGTTAGCTTATCTTTCCCCCAATTTTTCCTTTCACAAATGCAAACAGCTCCCTTTAAACAAAACTTACCCATTTTCCTTTTTTTCAGTGCTTCGTCCAGCCTCATTAGAGATACTTACAAACGAACCTTGGACTTAGACAAGATTGAGACCACATTACTTCTACTCCCCACTATGCACAGCCATGGTCTCCCACTGCTGTTCTCTTTTCCTTTTTTCCCTTTGTGCCTTGCTGCTGCCCAAAGACTCATCATGCTCTACTTTTGCACTACATTCACATCTTGCTTTATGAGCAGAACTGAGGTTTTGTCTTTGACAGCTCTGGGAAGTGGGCAGTACCTGAGCACATTTATCTGCCATGTCCCCCTTCCCATCTTCAGATCTAATTAATGGAGGAAAATTAACATTTTTTTCTAAGGCTTAGTTTCACAGTGGCAAAGAACTCAGCTGTACTTGAGTTACATACAGGTGCTGAAGCAATGCCAAGACAACGTGATCTTTGCAGACCTCATGTGGATGCTTTGTGGGTGCAGTGAATGCAAGGCTGAATGTTTGTCAAAATTAAGTTAATTGATACAGTGCTGGAAAGAGCAATTCAAGTTCTGGGCCACACATAGTTACTCTCATTAAGGTTGCTTCCCAGAAATCTACTGAGGTTATTTTTCTAACTAAGCTCAATGCTTTATTCTTGTATACACTAGTAGCACAACTGCATTGCCACAATAAGCAACTCCTGATAATGGCTCACCTTTGCATATACATATTGCAAATATCCTCCAGCAGATGTGACTTCTGTTATCTGCTCTAAACTATTGTACATACTTTGCTAAACAAGCTAGTATATCACTCCCATTAATTTATAGATAACTGTTATGGCTGGGAACTCCTCCAAGAGACCTTATTATAGATGTGTTTTATCAGTGCAGTTAAATTAAAACAGCTGCAAAAGCACTAGGATTATTCCCTCTCTCTTTTCCTCAAAGATATAAGCATGTTCTGAGCTGAGATCAATGAAGACTGTGACTTAGAGGATGTGTTGCAATTTACATTCATGTACATTATGGGAAAATGATAGATAGTCCTCCTTCTGCCTGTTTTAAGATAGCCAAGAATTAGCTCTATGCATCCTTTCAAGGAAGAAAATTGCTTAAAAAAAAAAAAAGCAGTATTTGCTTTGCAGACCATATCGTAGCATCTTTTGCAGCACTTTTTCATCAGACAAAACTGTAAGTGTTGGTAACTTTCTGAGTAATGTGAAGTTTATTGAAATAGTCTGGGTTGTTGTCCCTGCACTGAAATTTCAACAGCTACCAAGAAAACGTATTGTCATGCAAAAACTCTCTCATAACAATTTAATCCAAAAGGTCATTGAAATCAGGAATGCCAGTGCTTTGCTTCAAAGCAGGGAAAAAAAAAAAAAAAAAAAAAAAAAGGAGAAAAAAGGAGGGGGGAGAGAAGGGACAAAGGGATTTCTGTAACCGTTTCATGAACAAAAGTTTTTAATTCAATCCTCTTGCCAGCAAAGAAAGATTAAAAGCTTCTGGAAGCTTCCTAAGCTCTCAGTCAAGTTCATCGTACTGTTTTGTGCCCTGCAGAAAATTGTAGCCATTTGTTTAAGCAGTGAAGTTTCCATCTGTTCTGTCTTGGTTTAAAGAAGCAGTATATTTTCAAAACCTCAAGGCAATGTTTACTGAAAGCAGAAAATGTCCCTGAAGTGACATCACAGAAGCAAAATATAGATGGCAGGATTTTAAAGCTCACGATCACAGCAAAGCACAGTTACAATTTCTTCCACACAGACATATGCACATCTCTGTGTATACTTTAACAGGGACAGAGGGAGCAATGGATTTGCATTAAAAATAAAACTAAATTACCAGTTTTGGCTGATGTACCTGGTTAGCAGAGAATCGCTCTGAATAAAACAAATGCATTTTTGCGGTGTGTGACAAGCAGAATCTAAATAAAACATCAGCTCATGTGTACTTTGTGAAATATTCAAGTTCTGTGTTCCACTATATCTTTAATTAGCATATATGCAATGTGTATTCAGGCAATTTTGGAACAATGAGAAATGTCTCAAGATATACTCTGAAGAGGGTTAATTGAGGCTAATTTCATTTATACCACATGCCACCTACAGAAGCATCAGTATAAAAGACTCTAAGTGCAGCCTCACCAGCTCAAGGCTTCAGATAGCAGATAGAAAACACATTGGCCTTCTTCTGAGTTTTCAGAATCACTTGCTTGAAGTCTTTGCTTGCTTCCATTATACTGAGTGATATAAATTGTAATACCCTATGGTAACAGAAACATAACAGCATCAGCATATTCCAAGGTCCAATGCAATTAGGGATCCTTTAGGAGGTGTAATGGAGGGTGAGATTAAGGATTTGTGGCATGCTGCTGAAGGGCTGTGCTTCATGCTGCCTCATCTGCCGATGGAAAGTAGTGTCATTATGTACTTTGGATGCAGAGACAGACTTTTTACTTGTTGGCAGACATGTAATTTCATTACTGGGATACCTGAGCATTAAACTCCTGTTTCCCTTATTCACCTACTGACAGTACTGGCTATATGGCCATGTGATAGTTCTAAGATAAAATAAAAGATCAATAAAAATCTACCCCCAGAGCAGTGGTCAAAGCCCTGAGCTGCCAGAGTTCAGGAAGTATTTGGACAACAGTCTCAGTGGTATGGTCTGATTTTTGGGTGTTCCCATGAAAAACCAGGAGCTGGACTTCTGACACCAAGCTGGGAGAAAGCGTTGATCTGCCTGAGAGTGGGAAGGTCCTACAGAGGGATCTTGACATTGAGGCCAATGGGATGAAATTCAACAAGACTAAGTGCTGAGTTCCGCATTTTGACCACAACCCCAGGCAACACTACAGGCTTGGGGGAGAGTAGCTGGAAGAGTATGTAGAAAAAATGCACCTAGAGTTGTTGGTTGACATTCAGCTGCACATGAGCCAGCAGTGTGTCCAGGTGGCCAAGAAGGCCAATGGCATCCTGGCTTGTATCAGAAATAGTGCAGCCAGCAGGAGCAGGGAAGTGATTATCCCTCTGTACTCAGCACTGAAGAGGCCACACCTCGAGTACTGTGTTCAGTTTTGGGCCTCTCCCTGCAAGAATGAAATTGAGGCCCTGGAGTATGTCCAGAGAAAGGCAATGAAGCTGGTGAGAGGTCTGGAGCACAAACCTTATGAGGAGTGGCTGAGGGAGCTGGGATTGTTCAGTCTGGAGAAGAAGAGGCTCATGAGTGACCTTATTGCTCTCTACAGCTACCTGAAGTGAGGTTGTGGCACGCTGGGGATCAGCCTCTTCTGTGTAACTAACAATAGAACTAGAAATGTCCTCAAATTGCAACAGAGGAGGTTCAGGTTGGATGATAGGAAAAACTTCTCCAAAAGTGTAATTAGGCACAGGCACGGGCTGCCCAGGCTGCCCAGGGAGGTGGTTGAGTCTGGAAGTGTTCAAGGAACTTAAATATGTTGTACCAAGGGATGTGGTTTTGTGGGAAATGTTGGTGATAGGTGGATGTTTGAACCGGCTGATCTTGGAGATCTTTTCCAGCCTTGGTGATTCTATGATCCTTATGTGTCCCTTCCAACTCTATGATTCTATGATTATTTAAGTAATCTAGTGTTTAAAGTAGGCCAAAAAATATGTCAGAGAAGATCCATCACTGTGTTTACCCACCTTGCCTGCATACAGCTGTCCCTTCCCCCATATCTCTGTTCAGTTTGTTCCTCTCACTCTGTCCTTCGCCCTCACATCATCTGCAGCGTAGGCTGCTCCTCCTGCTTCCTGCCAGAGTCTCATGCTCCACCACAGGGTGCTGCTATGAAGGAGTTAAGCTGTTTTCCTCTATGCTTTCTCTCCTTTTTGTTTTTTCTTTCTGCAAGAACAGGCCCATGGGAGCAGAGGTTGGAGCTCTCTTCACCTTTTGCAGTAGCCCTCCTGGCTTTTCTGCTCCTGGGGAGTCAACTAGGCTGATGAAAATCTCTGAAGAATGATTCAGAAACATGCCATGACCCACTTGCTGTTAGCTAGCTGCGTTGCCCAACTTTCAGATCTGCCACACTCTAGACCATTTTAAGCACAAATACAGTTAGCATATACTGTGAATCTAATAGAGAGTATATCCAGAATAGATGAGCATCTTTCAGCTTAGTCTCTATGCCAGCAAGACTAAATTTTACATTAATTCCCTAAACATTATGAATGTCTGATGTCAGTGTTATGCATTTTATTGATTCCCGCATCCAGGTGTAAGCCTGAGTCCCCAGACCTCCCTATTTACATGCCTTGTGAGTGCACCATGCCATATGCATTACCTGATTTCTCCACGGTTGCCATTAGATTTGTGATGTACAGCAGTAGTAGTAGATAAATGCTAAAGAAACAATACTCGATCTGATAATTTTAACAAATGACTTTCTTAATCAAAATATTGAAGTTTCAGATCTTTTAGTCCAAATAGCACTGGATGAGCTTGTAGACAAACTGTAACTATGGAATTCCATCAGTATTTAGATTTACCAGTAATTGCTCTGTTTCAGCAGCTCCTTTCTATTACCCATTTTCTACAATTAAAAGTTACATGTTAGTTTATTCAGGGCTGTTTTGTGTGTCTAAGCCATGGATTTTATTTTTCAAGTAGCAGTTATGTTACAAAGAACATTGATTTTGAAATATTTCCCATGCAATGCTTGGCAACCTTTTTTTCAGATGAACCACTTGATTTTAGTAGTGCAGAGGCCACAGTTCGTATTGTGTTACAGCATCATAAATGAAAGACTTCAGTGAAGTTACATTAGATTTAACCCACATTAAGCAAGAACAGAATCTGCAGAAACACTGCTTCACATCTGTGAGAGTTCAAATAATTATGTTTGACATTTAATAGCTGAGGAAATTTGACATCATTTACAATCTATCCAAAATATATGGTATTTCTATATTCCTCCTGGGTCACCTACCTCTGTTTCCATTTCTTATACATTTGCTATTGATGTTGGAGTTTAACTGGCTACCTTTGCACCACTTGCTGCACATCCAAATTAACCTTTCCTAACCAAAACCCTAACCAAATTCTTGGGCATGGAGGAGGTGATCCTCGAATATAAACCAACTCTTGTATTTCTCTTCTCCCTGAGGCCATAAGCCACACAATTCCTCAGAGCAGATCTGCAAACAAGCCAGTCTGCTCTCCTGAAGTCCACGGCTATGGTGCTGTTATTTCTTTGGTTCCCAACTCATGACCTGGACTCTACCGTCTGTGGTCCCACAGACAAGGATGATCCCAGCCTTCATATCTCCAGTCCTTGCCTGTGAGTGTGAGCTCCAGAACACCTCCCCTTGCCAGGACCTCAATCACCTGTGCTAGAAAAAATAACATGGAAGAGTTAAAAGTGACAGCATCTGATCTTTACATTCCTGTGTATGCACATGCATAACACTTTTTTGTAGCATTTCCAGGATTTCAAAGCCCTTTTATGAAAGTTACCTGTTAAAGAATCAATTGCATTCCTCCTTTTAAGAGAGACCGGGGTTTAGAAGTGATTCAAATAGAAGCAGACAGGAAGAATACGACTATCTTGGCTCTCTGGACCAGTCACACTAAATATCACCACAGAACTAAATCTGTATGAGATGTTTCTAGTGTTTAGCATACAAAGATGACATTTTCTTGCTACTTAAAGTAATACTAAAATTTTAAGCTTTTTTTTTTTTTTTTCTCTTTTTTTTTCCCTGTTGTTACTGCAGTGCCTTCAGCAGGAATTCTGGATATTTAAAGTTAATTTCATTTGTCTGCATTTCAAAGCAAGTAATTCTTAGTCAAGCAAATGCTAGGTTGTTCAGTGCAAGTCTACCCTCTATAATAAGAAATGGTGCAGAGTTAACTCTTTTAGGTAGCTCAACATATTCAGGTTGCTGAACAGCTCTCCAAATACAAGAAAAATTCATAGGTGAATAGTGTACCATGGAAACTGCTATGTCTGGCTGGTACTATGATGACTGAACACTCATCTAGAATTAGGTTGAGTGTCTTTTAAAAAGTGCTTGTGAAAAAGCACAAGCAGAAAGCCACCTGCTCATGCTAAAATATTATTTCATATTTACTCAGTAAGTAAATCTTACAGATTTTCCTTGCCTGCTATCTCAGGCATCTAGATTTTGCTCAAACATTTCAACATCTCAGGCAATTCTTGGCTTGATTACTGTACATTCTTTTCTGGCTCTGAAGTTGCATCACTTGGCAGCTACAATGATAATTTTCTCTGTATGCCACCTTCAAATTATCCAGTGTCCCTAACAGTCCCTCTGTTGCATATGCTTCCTACTGTTAACTAAAAGCTATTTATCATTAAAGCCTTCTGTGGCCTGTTGCTGCTTTGTCTATTTTCTTCAGCTACTGCTCAACCACTGCTCTCATTCTCCTTGCGTCCATGATGCTAGTTGTCACTGTAAAGCTATCAATGTCTTATTTTTCTGGGAAGACCTGGGAACTTCTGAAAGAGTCTGCCCTAGTAGCAGTCCCATTCGGTCCTTCAGGTAGTTACTTATATAGCATGGGTGCAGTGTATATATGACATCAGACAAAAAGGTTCATAAACTTTTGAAGATCAGAGCAAGAATTCAGATAATACACACAAGGAAATGTATAAAAGTAAAAAAAAATAAAATTAAAAGAAATGACATTTGCTAAATGACATCTGCAAATAGAAGACACTGGCCTTAATACAAAGAAGAATCGAGCATACGAACCTAATGCAGGGAGTAACAGCTTCTGCTTGAGTTCATGGAGGGCTGGAATATGAGTCATCAGCACTGCGTGTCACTGTGTGTGTTGTGCAAATGTCACTAGAGCTGTATTAACAGAACTGTTTTATTTAACATACCAGCTTGTTTCTCTCTCCAGGAGATGTTCACTTGCTAACTTAGCTGGCATTCTTTTCTCTTATATGGAATAATGGGCCAGAAAACATCTCTGCATTTAATACTGAAGATTTTAGACATTACAACAGCAAAGGTAATAGCAAAGATAAATTCAGAGTGTGTAGCTCACTCTCTTGTTGTCCCAGGGCCCCATAAAAAATGCATTCTGACATCTCATTTTCAAAATTCCTCCAGTTTAAGGGCTAAGCCTTAAAGGAGTGTCTACAACAGTACGCTGCTTAATATCATTGGCAGTAGTGCTGGGAAACATCATACTGTGAAACCTAGGAGTAATATCAGCTCCCAGTCTCGGCTATGGACTTGGGCTACATCCCTGGAGCAACCTAAGTCAGGACTGGCCATGCATGAGGTCTTCCCAAGTCACCCAGCCTCCTTTCAAAGGCACTGTGAGGTACACAGGGAGTTGAAGTACACACTCCAATGGGAGCACCAAGGTTGCAGTGCATGCTGCATGGGAAAACAAGTTCAGTCTGATTCTCTTTCCTCAGTATATCTTCTGGATGAGGACTTGATAAACTCAAAGAATCGCAGAATATCCTAAATTGAGAGAGACCCACAAGGATCACTAAGACCAGCTCCTGGGCTCCTGGCTCCAAACAATATTAAAAATTCAAAACGTATTTCAGAGAGTGCTGTCCAAATTCTACTTAAATTTTGTGAGAACCCTTTCCCTCACCCCCAGCTGCCTCTTCCCTGACACACCTCCATGCCTTTCCCTCGGGCCCTGTCGCTGTCACAGGAAGCAGAGATCAGTGTTGTCCCTCTGCTCCCTGTGAGAAGCTGCAGCTGCCATGAGGCCTCCCCTCACCCTGCTCTGCTCTGGGTTGAACAAACCAAGGGACTTGAGTTTCTCCTCATATATCTTGCCATCCTGGCCCTTAACTTTCACGGTCCTCCTTTGGATGCTGCAGCACTGGGATGAAGTACATAGGAAGAGCTATACAACCTCAGACTTGAGGTATAGTCTGTGACCCCATAGCTGAGAGTAGTGAACAACTAGTGTCAGAAAAAAATGTCGGATAATAGTTACAATCCAGTAACAATTTTCAAAGTGTGCCACCCAGAAGCAAGAAAAGTAGAAAATGATCATTTCACAGTACTAGAGGACTTTCAGCAAACATAAGCAAATAAAGAGGAACTCTCTGCTAAAGATTTAATCTGTCAGAATTTATGGAACCTGTTTCTGTGTGTAATTAGACTAAACCAGTTCCGCAGCAGTTACACAGGTCTATCTTTCATTGGCTTTAGTAGATCTATTGATAAGTCTGAAAAAATGTGCCCTTCAGATGAGACTTTTTTTTAGTTTTCCTTTCAGCTTTTGAGTCTTGTCTTTTTTTTTAGTTTTCCCTTAGCTTTTCACTCTTGTTATTAAATTCAGAACTCAACAGGGACCTTAGTCAACATCTGTTAGCCTTCAGCAGGCTCCCCATGTTAATCTATGGGTTTCTTCACAAGGCTTTTCCAAGCTCTAGAACAGGCACCTTTCATAAACATCTTAAATAATCTTAATAAATGTAACTTTATCTCTGGGCCTTCCAGATTTCTCAAGAAATTTAATATTTACAGGAGGTGTGAAGATATTCCAAGAATAAAGTGTACTAATTTATAGCCTCCCTGACAGAGCCAGAAGTTTATTAGGTAAGAGTAAATTCACTGGACGGTAGCAAAGAAACATTACACTTAGCTATAGAAGGATTTATAGCTTGAAATACTTAAATGTATAAATAAGATAAACATAAAGAACATTATTTTTCTGGCCATCTTAGCATCTAGAACTCTGTGGAAAAAATACTATAATTTTCTACCTTGATCTCCAGAAGAGGTTCAAGTATGACTCTGTATCATTTAGTATACATTCCAATCTTAACCCTCAGCTTTCTTTGCTTCTGTGGTGATTGCAAGAGCAGCCACTCCCGTAGTCTGTTTGTTACACGGTCTGTGCACATGGAACTCATTCTAAAATAATGTGTTAAAGAAATTTTACAATATGAAAGTTTAACAGCCCCAGTAAAAATGAGCCACTGCTGCAGCATTGTGTTTTCCTTCTATTTATTGTATGTCTTTAAGTGTTCTCTTGGGATTTTTAGTTCTAATCATCCTGAGATTTTTGAATTTTGGCTTTTGACCATACTGTTGCTGGCCAGCTGAGAGTATAATCACAAATATCAAAACATTCTTGGAAATTTATCCATTTCATCATCAAATTCTAAAAGATGAGTAATCAAGTCCATTGCTGTGGTAACTTGGGAGCAAAATGTCCCAGTCCTACAGCACAGCAGTAGGCACTGAGTACTCTCCTGCAGAGAAGTGAACTTAACCAGAAGAAGTATGCCAAAGCTCCTGAAGACTTTCTGAACTGCAAAAACAAAGAAACATTTGTTGTTGAATTAATACTTAACTCATACCTACTTCTAAAAGACAGAGAACTGGCAATTGTTGTTCTGACATAAAACGATACTGCTATAGAGGCAGGAGTAAGGAATTCACTCTTCAGCACAGCAATACAATGGAATTGGTGAAATGTGAGGCCCCATCTGGAGTACTGCGTCCAGGCTTGGGGCCCCCAGTACAGGAAGGACGTGGAGCTCTTGGAGTGGGTCCAGAGGAGGGCCACAAAGATGATGAGCGGGCTGGAGCACCTCTCCTATGAGCTAAGGATGAGAAAACTGGGCTTGTATAGCTCAGAGAAGAGAAGGCTCTGCAGAGACCTCACTGTGGCCTTCTAGTACTTGAAGGGAGCATATAAACAGGAAGGGGAATGGCTGTTTACGAGGGTTGATAATGATAGGACAAGGGGGATACCATATTCACTGCCCAGAAGGATAAAGATGGGGCTTGTTTGGTACCATGACAGCTGCTGTCATGCAAGTTAAAGCACGTGCTGCCTC
>PPHD01001999.1:0-31667 GCA_002909625.1 Bambusicola thoracicus
AAAAAAAAAAAAAAAAAAAAAAAAAAGATGACCAGAATGGAAACACCAAACACCTCTGGTGAACAAGAGCCACCCAAAGATTCACAGAGCTCCTGGGATGTCCGACCAAAAGACTCTAAGATGTTAACAGGAACTACATATTGCTCTGCAGTTCAGCCTGCAGGCAAAGTTCATATGGGAGAGGAAGGATTTCTCCTTGGCTGAACACAGTCCTACCCCCAATCAACACTTACTGCTTGGGCAACAATGTGGCCCACACCTCATGTCTGCAGAGGCCAAAAGCCTTCCTTTACAACATTTTCCAATACATCAAAAGACCACCAATTGAAGGTGGCTTCCTCAAGCTTCTGTGAAATGATAAGAGGAAGGGACTCTCTCTCTTTCACCACTTTCCTTACCAAATGTGAAGAGTCTCGTTTCTTGCAAACTTGGAATTAATATGGTTTCTTTTTTATATTTTTCCTTTTTCCTGAGTATAATTTATAAAAGTACTTTTTTTTTTTTTCCTTCCCCTTTTCTTAAGATGCATACAGAATTATGCAGCACTTACCTTCCCATTTCTTGACAAAAGGACCTGACAGTATTCGCATAAATCCAGCAAGGCAGATCAGCTCAACTGAGAATTCTTCAAGGACTCTGTCAACTGCACTGTCAAATTCAGTGCGACTTCCATACAGTTTATGGTCAATAACCTGTGATAATCCAAAAAAAGGAAGAAACATGGGCATCAAGTTAATTTAATATAAAAGCCACAAAGACAGGATGGAATGGTACTCTGGAGTAATTAGCAAAAAAAAAAAAACCAACCAAAAAACCCCACAACAACCAGTAAATCTCCATGTGGCTACAGTTAGATGCCTATACACAGCAAGAAGAGCACTTCAAAAATGCATACAGCTAACAGACAAATAACCAGCCTTAATTCCTATAAACACAGAGTAATTATCAGAAAGCTGAGCTTTATCTCATTAGGCCCACAGCTGTAGACCCCAGCATTTGGATACAATTAAACTACCAATGCAGGTCATTAGGATAATCTAAAGTCTAAGAATGATTTCACCTTAAAATATGATTATTGTTAAGTAATTTTCCTCAGATTGTATCACAAAACCTTGAAAGAGAGGCCAGTCATGAGTATTTAAAAAGCCCTTACCTCAAAAGGATGGCATCATTGAATTATTTATTTCCCACCTAATACAGACTTCTTAATTTCAACAGGAATAAAGCAGTGCCACCTGCGCTGCTACTTAACTTACCACATCTGTAGTCTTTTAAATAAAAGTGCCTGTTAATTCCTACAATATTTACCATGTTGGCACATTTAAGTATCATAAAGTAGTCTTGAAAAACCAGAACTGGCTAGCTGAAAAGGTGGCAGAGGGCACTAGGAATAGAGCCTAGCTCAACGCTGGGCTGAACTCTACAATGACTCAACTAGATAATACCTGGCAAAGCACTTACAACTCTGTGCTTTTGTTCTGTCACTCAACCACTGAGACAGCCCTCCAAGATGAAAGTATGCACAGAGGCCTAGTCCTTCGTATCATCTCTAGTTACTGGTGAAACATGACTGTAAAATGCTCCTAAGTCAGAACATGTCATTTCCTATCTGTAATGCAAATGGCTACACAAAGGGCAAAGCAATGCAGCGATGGATCCAGTGACACAAAGGGAATCACAGTTTGCTTTGAATGAACCCTGAAAAGCCTGAAGCAATGCCTGGGGAAAACAATGGGAGGTCTCATTAAGTTTGACCTCTCTTATTTCATTCAAATGCTTCTTCAACATGTTACTTTAAGTATAAGCTCATATAAAATATCCTGCTACTTTAGTGCAAATGCACTACACTTAAACAAATGGTTAAACTGTAGAAGTTTTGCACTGGTTTAATACAGTGACCATTCCCAATCCCCATCAGCATTAACAGTAGCATCTCTAAGAGGGAGAACAGGAAGTAATTTGCTTCCATGTCAAGTAGTTTGCCCAGGGGCACAAAGACCATGACAGAACAACCACAACAAAACACTAACACCTTTTTTAATCATTATTTCACAGTACTTTTCTGATGTAGTCAGAGCTAATGAAGGTTAATTTTAAAAAGATGAGAAACACTTACCCTTGTAGGAATACCAGCTCTTTCAGCTTTCCTTAGCCCCTCCACACCAGCTTTGTTAGAAACAACAAGAACTATTTCTGCAAAACTGGTGGGCTTCTTTGTGCTATTTATGAGGGCTTCCAGGTTTGTGCCTGAGTGAAAAAATAATTCATGAATATCAAGCTGTTCCTGGAGAATAAATATAGTTAACAGCTACAATAGGTTTTAAATAAGTAGCAGCGTGGGTGAGACTCAATCCAAAAAACCACCAATGTTAACAGTAATCTCTTATTTATTGACATTACTGGAAGCTAAATCTGATACCTGCAGTCTGCAGGGCTTTTACTAGCAATTAGCTATGTAAACTGTAGCTGCTGAAATTGTTCTGATGGTTTACTTCTTAACAAGTGGGAATACTGGAAAGTCTGGAAGTGACTGTGGGGCAAGAGGAAACTGATCTGTTTGTAAAATGATGCTGCTGTCCCAGTAGCAAAAAACAATAGCTGCTTGAACCTAGAGACAACAGAAATTTGTAGCTAAAATTACTACACGCAATTTATAGGTAGTTTGCTGCAGAGGGTAAAGATCATTTTGTTTCTGATTGAAATTAAACCAAGGGAAAAATCTATTCTGCCCTGTTACTGAGCACTGAAAGCCTTGTTAAAAAGTTATCAAAGCCACAGTGCAGACTTTCGCAGACTTCAAGAGATTTTGATTCTGAGCTGAAGTTCCTTTTTCAATAGTCTAGTAAATAATGTAAACTCTCACCTGTTCCAGAGATAAGGACACCAACCTTCACTTTGTTTGTTTGGATTTTGCCTTGGATATGGCTGTGCACAGACAGTGACCTGTTTGCTTGCAAGGCTTGAAGCAGGTTATGGACTTTAACATGGGCAGAGCCTGAAGACATAGAAGGAAAAAAGAAAGTAAATAAAGGCAGAAACACATAGAGGAGGAAAATATCCATGAAAAGACAAAAGCGACACTACTTTACTCCTCAGTATTTATTTATAGTTCTGGTAACATTTGACATTGCTAAGCACATGTTCTACTGACTAAGACAGAAGTCACTAGAACTGGCAACTTAATACCCTGTGCACAAAAGCCATGAAGGTGCCAATTAAGAGTTTGTCAGCTGAACGGCATGGAGAAGCATCAGTGAAGTAATTTAGTTCTTAGTTTTTATCAAGGAAAATAAAAATCCAGTAACCTTTTTGTAGAGGGACAACTTTCCCAATCAGCCAGGCTGCCTCGTGTTTCTGCACATCCTTGAGCACCTGCTGAGCCAGCTCCTTCTGAACGACCAAAACTGCGCCGATCCCACAATTAAATGTCCGAGCCATCTCCTCCTCAGAGAGGTTGCCTTCTTTATGGAGCCAACAGAAGATTTCAGGAATCTTCCAGCTAAGAGCATCTGAAGAAAATTGAAAATATAAATGAAGAGTGGAAGGGACTACTTATGCACAAATACTAAAATTATTAGAATACTGAGAGGCAAAATCTGGATGGAAAGCACATACTAACTCTCATAGCAGCATTAGTGTGACTGAAATCAGTTTCCATGCAGAGAAACAGCTTGTTCTTCCTTTCCTTACTTAAATGCTTCTGGACTAGCTTCTGTAATGGAACTCCAAAGACAGTAAGTTTCTTTCTCGTCACGTTACGCTTAGTAACAGAAGCATGTAATGGAAGTAATGAAAGCATGATTTACATACAGTTGTAGAATTCAGAACTCTATCATAGTTACAACCCAGCTGAACACTGCATAACTTATAGTAAGTTGCTTACCTTTCCATATTTCACTTCCCTATAAAAAGTGAAATAATATTTCTAGAGTATCTGACAAAATTGTGAAGAGATTTAATTGAAGTCCAGTGAATTTCAGGAGATCTACTCCAGTTGGTAACCATGTCTGAATGCCCACCAATAATGTCACTAATGTCATATAATTACAAGTAATATTGCAGGTTTTTGCAAATGATGACAGTTCACTTTGAGTTGCTTTCACATCTATACATATTAACATGCAGACGTTTCTCAGCTTTTCTTTTTTTCTCACCTAAAACGACACCAAAGGAGTCTGGAAGAACTCTGGGGATGTTTTCCAGCAAGCCTCCCCCAGTGATGTGTGCATAAGCTTTCACGTGGCCTGACCGAAGGACAGGCAGCAGAGTCTTACTGTAGATCTTAGTTGGGGTTAACAACAGATCTCCTGTCGATGAAAGAAGATGAATCAAGACAATTACAATGCTGAAAAGAAATGTTACTCAATATGAAATTTGGGAAATCTCAAAATACTAATTTGCTGGATAGAAGTGAGCACTGAATTACAGGGAAAAACAATGCCTACCTTTCAGCATACAATTAGTTATTTAGCTCCCTCCCTTAATTTCTTTCCTGCATACATGATTACAGGAAACAAAAAAAGATGAGAACACATTTGAGAACGGAGTAGCTTTCTTAGTACCTTAGAAAAGTTAGAAAAACAAAGGTACAGACAAGATACTTGTGTGAATTTTCCTGTTCAGAAGTTCAAGAAATACTACCTAATGTCTGATCACCAGAGACGCCAACTTGAGAAGAGAAATCCAGCGATGACTTCTCAACAATCCTCCTTACAAGGCTGTACCCATTGCTGTGAACCCCAGAAGAAGCGACTCCAATAACCACATCTCCATCAGCAATTCTCTCTAACTGGGGCAGCATTTGCCCTCGCTCTACTGCACCGACAGCAAAGCCTGCTAGGTCGTACTCGCCGGGTGGATACATGCCTGGCATTTCAGCAGTTTCTCCTCCTGTGAGAACCAAATAAAAGGTGAAGGGACTATTGAAAAACTACTGAAACCAGTGCGTATGCAGTTTTTCAAAATTTTAAACTCGTAAGGCCTTAATAAACTTATTTTTTTAGTTAGATAAACAAACATGAGAAGTAATTAAAGACACACCTTTGTCACAGGCCCTTCAATTGAGCAAGCAATAGCAAATTGTGAAAGAACATTTCCTCCCTCTCTCTGACAAGTATCAGATTGCCATGTATTCACATTTTAAAATCATAGCATATATTTAGAGCTTCCTATCTCCAAATTCTGCCAGATTTAATATTCTTCATTAAAAACTTACAAGATATAAGAAATTCATAAAAGAACCTCAAAAGCATGATATCTCTATTATTTTACTTGCCACCATAAAGATTTTATACATAATATTATTCTGACTTTCTGTCTTGCCTACAACCTGGGCATTGTTGTCGCCTCAGTTCTACACAACTAAGGTTTATAGACTGTTTTTGGAGAAACCTCTAAAAGATGGCTGTTCTACCCATTCATGCAGCTGAAACAGTAATCCAGGCTGTTATCTTATATTCCCATTATTAGGATATCGATTTGTTTTGTTTTGAAAATGTTTTGTCTGGATGATGTCATTCAGAATGCATTTTGAAAAGGTAATTTTCCAGGCTTACATGCAGATGAGTAACACTACTCAAACAGCATTCTCACAATACACACACCAGCACTGGTTCCCTTAGAGCCCTCTGGGCATAAGCTGATGGTCTTTGCTGTTGAAGACCTGTGTTCAGCCTGTCATGTCTCATTCAGTCTAGAGAGAGTAAATCATTGTGTTTAATGAAGGAAAGGAGCATTTACTGCTCTCTGAAGTTTTCTGAACAGCCTTCTTCACACTATTCCATCACTCCAGGGAGGAACTCAAAGCCATGTCATTATTATCCTTCAAATTCCTCCACTGGTCCTGATGTCAGCAAGAAAAACGCTTGAAAATGATTAAGTTGCCATCATATTATGACATCTGCCTAACATATTGACCAGTACTGTTATTACTATTATTATTATTTTGCTATTCTTCATTCATTCTTCTATTTCAAAAAAGCATCTCTGAAGGGGTTACAAATTGCTCCTGAGCAATGGTGCAGATGCCCTTCTGCTCAGTGCTTGACTGCTGCTCAATGCTAGATTCCCTGGAACTGTTGAAGGTTTTTACATTACAGTGCTGTAACCAACTTTAAATTCAAAGTTCACACTAAGAAGTGTCATTTGCTTAGATATCTTGGTTTTAAACCCCGTTTAATAACATTTGTGTGAAACTGAGCATATAGGTATGTCCTTCAGTACCTCACTAGTAAGAGCTTAAGGTATTTGAGCAGAGTATTCAGCTATTGCAGATATACATGGAAAGAATTCAGGAATATGCTATAAACAAGACTCACCACTTTGCTGATAAGGTGATTCTGTACAAAGACAGACCTACATGCTGTATGCATGCACAGTGACACAAATGTCTTAAGTCAGAGCCCAAACTGACATTTATTTTAATGATTCTGGAGAAGAGGAAGCTCAGGGGAGACCTCATTGCCCTCCACAGCCACCTGAAAGGAGGCTATAGAAAAGTAGGACTGGCATCTCCTCTTAGGTAACAGAGACAGGATGAGTGAGAATGGCCTCAAGTTGTGCCAGGGGAAGTTCAGGTTGGGTATTAGAATAAATTTCTTTTCCAAAAGAGTGATGAGGTATTGCAACAGGCTGCCCAGGGAGGTGGTACAGTCACTGTCCCTGGAGGTGTTCAAGAGCCATGTGGATGTGGCACTGAGGGATGTGGGCAGCGACATGGTGGGGGTGGACTGACAGTTGGATGTGGTCATCTTAGAGGCCTTTTCCAACCTTAATGATTCTAAGAATCAGGTTACAGAAAAGCATTTCTGCCTTAGATACACAGTCACTGCATCCTCTTTGCACCCTCCCTTCCAATAGTGTCATAAATTTGTGGAGTAAATCATGGTTGTTTTATGTTTGAGTTCTGACTTCCTTCAATTTTAGCACACAAAAAAAGACACTTACTAACCCATTTACAAAATTGAGATGTTGTTTTCTGGTACTAATTTACAAATTTTTAAAGTCCTTTGCGGTTTTAAAGTCTCCCAATTGGAAATAAAATCTTGAAATTTCAGTAAATGGTTTCATAGCAAGATTTCACCTAGCATGTACTTAAGCTGAAATATGAATGGTTTGATTATATTTGATAACCTGAGAGTACATTTTAAGACAAAACATAAAACTGGCAAACGCTTCATGCAGAAAAAAACAAACAACAGAACATAAATAGCTCCTTCTCCTAAGCTTGTAAACTCCATCGAAATAAGACATACTCATTTAGAAGATACCTTTATCACCAGTTTTCTTAAAGAAGTCAAAAAAGGACAAAGTACCAATTATCAGGTGGTACATAAAGTAAGATAACTGAACAGTCACTTTCATTCTCAAATCAAAAGCCTTTTTGAAAAGTATGGTAATTCTCCAAAGAATATTTTTATAAAAGAGGAAAAGAAAACAACAGCCTTATTATGAGGAAACAACTTTCTGGGTTTCATTGCTTTGAAACTTAAGCCTGTGTTACATTCCTTTCATAAACGAAAGACTTATAGAAAACATGTCTTTTCCACTGACCTAGAAATATTTTTATTGAGTTAAGCAGTTCTAAATGTATCTTTTTTAGGATTTATAAAGTAAAATTTTGTATTACTTTCCATGGATAACTAGACTACATGTATACCACTAGACTACTGTATACATATATCATTTGTTAGTAAAATGTATTATGTACTTGCATTATAGGGCCTAAAAGGAAAATATGAGTCTTAACAGCTTGGAATATGCTTTAATTTTTTGTTTTGTTTTTCTGTCTTGTGGTTAACTCCTGTGTCTTAAGAAGTGAGCTCCAACTCCAGTTTTTCCTGCATTTATAAGGACACTCTCTGGCTTTCCAGTTATGTGATCCTGTGAGAATATACTGACAGTGAGAGCTCTACTTTTCCTGTCAAATTTGTTTAAAATCAGCCAAGAGGTTCAAAGGATATTATGTACACATGCAGGGAGACATATATGCATAGTAACACATACAAGTCTTCTTTCCAGAGGAAAACTCTAGAATTTTCTCCAGGATAAAGGGTAAAAAGCCAAGCCTATTTGGCGTGTTTTCAAATTCACTTGAAAAATACAAAGAATTAAAATACATGAATTGTTAGTTTTCAAGGTAGTTGTTATAGTTGCAAAACTAAATGAAAAGATATAAGAAAACGTATATGTAACTTCCTGAGCAAATGGCAACATTTGTAAAGTACTGTCTCCTCTCAGTAAGAAGAAAACAAGGACATGACCTTTTCTTCTCAGCGCTAAGATTCTTTAGTAGACTAGGAAAACAAGCACATTAAAACCAATTATAAAGAAATTGCATACAATTTTTCACTCCCTTCAAAGAAAAACGGTGTCCATACCCAAAAGAGCACATCCTGCCTTTTGGCATGCTTCAGCTATTCCTGCAATGACACCCTGAGCCACTTCAACATCAAGTTTACCACAGGCAAAATAGTCAAGGAAGAAGAGGGGCTCTGCTCCTTGAGCCAGGATGTCATTGACACACATAGCAACCAGGTCTTGACCTATAGTGTCATGTTTCTTACACACTTGTGCAATCTGCAAAACACAGTGAGAGAACCTGTTGGTTAGATTTCAGAAACTCAAACACAAGCAAAGTCTGCAGTGGCAGGGGACTGAAATCATGCTCTTTCTCTAGAAGCTTTGTGAGGAACAGCTTCAGCTAATAACACTTTTGTGCTCCTCTGCTAAAATTCTATTTTAGGAATTTGTACTTTCTTAGTTAGCAAGTATGAAAGGAACTGTAATGGAAGGAGACTGAAGTGAAAAGGGTTTCATCACAGTTTGTGTAAACACTATAGCAACCATATAATTAAATGTTTTCTCTGTGACTAATCTTCTTGAGGGTGGAGATTCTACCTCAGTAAAATGGTGCACTGGCTACATACATAAAATAAAAATGAGCTACTTCAAGCTTCTTCTCAAGGATGGCTATTTACATGCCAAAATGTAAATTATTTTGCATGAAGAAGGCAACTTAATTTTTCATTCCCTTTTCAGAAACATAAATAGGTATTTTTAAACACAACTGATCTTTTGTGGTAAAAGACAGACAGCTGTGTGATCAAGCAATTTCCATTCTGTATGTCAATTTTCACATTACCTTGAGTTTTGTGCCAACGCCATCAGTTCCAGATACCAAGATAGGATCTTTGTAACCAGCTGCTTTCAAATCAAAGAGGCCAGCAAATCCTCCAAGTTCTGCATTGCAGCCTGCCAGCCACAAAAAAAAAAAGAAGAGAAAACAGTCAACTTCATAGGTTTCTTCGGGATCTCTAACATATCAGCAAATTCTCTCTGACTCTGAATCTCTCAACGTGACTTTGTTGCCATGAAACTTTTCTCTGACGTTTACAGCATCTTCATAGAAATACAGAATCTCCTAATCCTCTTAAGTTTGCTTTGGTTTGTCAACATTATTATCTAAAGCTAAAAATATAAAACTTCGTGATTGAACATTCAATAATGACAGTGACTGCTGCATTCAGTATTTTTCTGAAGTACAGAAAAGGAATTGTTGTAACAGTTTGAAGTCCACTGCTTTATAGGACAGAATGAATACTAAATATTTTCCAATGGAAATCCCCTCTCTCTTTCTTACTAATGCCTATGGTACTTGAAGAATCTCTGATCCTAAGACTGGTTATGATAGGGTAAATTTGGTAATCCTAAGACCAAACTTGATTAAATCCTAAGAATGAAACAAATATGAGTGAAAAATACTATTAATGCTAACAGATGACTACTTCTACTAGTGTGTATCTCCATATATTTTCCTCTCAACACAGAGCTGAAATTATTTGAAGGTTCTCATATAATTTGAATTAAAAGGGATATCTCATAAGTGATTGATATTTTAATTTTACCATAAGAATTACAAGGACTTGATGGATCAAGATGTGCCTGATATCACAAAAAAGGACGGGCTGAGTCTGTTGTATACAAGCAAAAGATACATGACTTAGCTATCTCAAGAAACAGATAGTATATCTGAAAGTATTGGTGAAGAATTCAACATCTTGTATCACTTGTACTTGTTTCTAAACATTTATCTACAAAAACTGTATAGCTATCTAAGCAAGAATGGATAATCCATATAATCAAAGTAGGATTTTTTGCTTGCATTCCACTTTTTTTGAGAAATGAAACATATTTTTTAATGCTTTTAATACAAATGACACATTTGGGAGATATATTTTAGTCATTTGACAAGAAAACCTGTAATCTTAAGGAACTACATTTTGAAGAAATCACAGGCATTAGGTTACTTACCACTACTATTTCTAGTGTAATTTAGACCTACACAGAACACATAAGTATTTGGATCAAGATGATAAGCCTTGTTACTATGAACCAACCGAAACAGAAACAAAGCTCCAGCTCTTACCTGATCTTGATGTGGCTGCAGCTAGAGGTTTAATTTTCTGAACCAAAATATTCCCTGCTGCGATGTCTACCCCACTGTTTTTGTAAGTCAGGCCTCTGAAAGATTGTTAAAAAATGTTTCAACAGCTAATTACTAAACGTAGATACATGTACTTTAAAATAATATTTATGTATTTGTATCATTGTTTCACCAAGGAGATTAGCCATTCAGCATCCTGTTCTGCTGTCAGTGAAGTTTTTCAAGTATCACTCTTTCCCTACTTTTACAATGACTTTAGTCACATAAAATGATTTCTAAGTATTGCAGTACTTATTCCTCATAGACTCAGTGATTCAAAGGTTAATCTTTTCCTGTTTGGATCCTGACATCATATGTATACCTGAAGACAGGGAGTATTAGACAATAATAATAATAAAAAATCCCTCAGCAATGACGTAAGCGGACCTGGTTTCGTAGGGTAGCGCCATATAAGATCAAGGTCAAGTTAGCTTCTCTAAACCAAAGTATCAAATAAACTATTTCTCTGGGGCACTTCTGGAGTTTTACAACTGTGGCTTAAAGCTGCCTCTCCTCACCTTGAGTGATACCAATCTGCACCTCTTTTCTTTTTACATGTGTAGTACAGACAGCTGTATGTAACTCATCTGTTCCCATATTCATAGTGAGACCTTTTCATTTTGGAGATGATGCAATTAATGACTTTCAGCTACAGCTACAGAAAAGCAACTGCTATAAACCAAAGATCTGTGCTACCTAAAAAATACAAAGGTACCCGCACACACATTGTATCACTGCTAAAAATTGGCAAGAAAACGAGAGACCAAAGTCAGCTCCTTCCAGTCCGAATATAATCAATACTCTACATATTTTCACCTTATTTTGAACAGCGTAATTCTTTAAAAGGAGAGCAGTTTTCTGAAATATTTATTAAATAAATCTTCTGTATATTTTTACAGAAGGAAATGCATAGGACTTAATCCTGCCAAACTGTTTGGGGGAGGGAAGGGGGGGGTTGGGTCCCCACCCTCACAGAGCCAACCATCAGGTCCAGTTCTTCCAATTTTAGGAGAGGAAACGATGTTGCAGACTCAAGGGCAGTAAAATAAGCACTGACTGCAGGCAGCTCCAAGGAAACTCTTGTGTAAGGTAGGGATCATTGGCACGGATGCACTCCAGCCAAGAAACCCTGTGGCTCTGGCCCATGAGCTCAGTGCTTTAGAGAACAGTTTGTTAAAGTATTCTCTTCTCACACAAGGACAATACAAAACAAACACCAATTACATATTTTCACACAAATTTGTCAAGAGATGCACAGTGCTTGAAAAGGAAGACCAGATAGGAACACCCTTGTTCGTGTAGTAAGTTTATTGATTATAATTTTACAATAGACTAATCAGTATACACTGTTAGCAAAAATTAAAAACTTACTAGCATGCTTCATAGGCTACAAAATAGTCAGTTATCAAAAGTTATGTTTTAAGCTCTTTAGAGAACAAGCAGGCAGATATGCCTTATATTAGCTGAAAATGAGTATAAAATCTTTCAAAAAATTCTCAATAGCATCAGAGACACAGTAGGACACACTGCTTTAAAAAAATATGCTCTTAAGACTTAAAGCAAATAAGAAGGAATAGTAATAAGAGTGATAAATTCTACCCAGGTTTTTAGTCAACTGTTATAATGTATATATCATAACTAACTGCTTCTAAAGACGCTAAAATGACTTGACCAAATAGCTCTAAATTTGTTTATATATATTTTTCATGATGGTAACATCATATGTTTGGACAACCGTTCTAGAGCAAAAGTGATGGTTGAGAGTGAAAGGAACAGAAGTTCCGTTTTCCAAAAGCAGACAGAACACAGATTAAAGTACTTGTGCTTGTCACTGTAGCTTAACTCAGACTTGGGAAAATAAGAACATGGATCAAAGAGCTATCAAAAAGCCTATTCCTTCACTGGCTGGTCTTGCTCAGACTGCCTACGAGGATGCCAGTTAAAACTTGTCTGAAGTTATGCATTATCAACATAACATTTATTAATGTAAAACCAGTTGTTTCCATTTTAAGTATTTCAGATATCTACCTGGATTGACTCAGGAAAGCTATAGCCCGATAACCAATGTCCTTCCTATAAATGGAACCCTTGAAGTTTATGGCTGCTACTCCCTTGTTGGCTTCTTGCAGTGCTGTCATTAGATCTTCTTTAATAGCAGTTACTGTAAGGACTCTTCCTCCATTAGTCACTACTTTGCCATCCTTCAGGGCTGTGCCTGCATGGAATACCTCCAGTCCTAGTTCTTTAGCCTTAGAAAGTCCTGTGATTGTTGTTTAACAATATAAACCCAGGGGAAAAAAAGAGAGATCATTAGAACATTTCTCTATTAAATACTCAACAATTACACTGCCTAGAAACAATCAAATTCAGTGTAAACATTCTGGGATGTACAAATAAATCTTTTAAAACTACATTTCGTGGAGAGATGAGTCTGTTGCTTGTGTGCTCAGAGACACAGAAAGGTATTTAGCTGAAACATCTGCATATAACTCCAGACAGATTTTATACTTCACTTACACAGAGACCACAGAACACATCAACATCAATATTATATAAGATAGGCCCAGAAGCACTTCACTGTAACACATGTTAAAGAAATGCTACAAAACTTAACAATATGGTACGGAGATTTTAAAACACTATGAGTGCACTACTAATAGTCTTCAATGTATGAAAATTCAGTTGACCCATAACCACGAGATCTTAAATTTCTATGAATCTGGGTAAAAGAGAGACTGGAGAGAGGGTGGGAGAGTAATCAGACTTTTGCATTTTCTCTTGCTGTATTTACCTGTTATTTCCAAACCCTTCGGATATGTTCCAGGATACCCTTCACTAGCCATGACCACAGTCACAGCTGCACTGTCTTCATACCAGATTGGCATGGAACTAGACAACTTTTTATTGATAACTGCTTGCATAACTTCGTATAAATCACTTTTCAACAGTGGAAGAATTACCTACAAAATACAGATTAGCAATTTTTTTTTCATTTTCTTCATGGAACTTTTTAAAATATTATTGCAACTGTAAAAATGAGTTTCGTATACTGTATTTTCACACATATATACATCTTATTCATGATCTATGTACCTTTAAAAAGACTTCTCCTTAGAGATAATTTCTATGGATAAAAGAACAGCTATGTATGGAACAGGAAAGGTAGAGGTCAAAGAACCCTACTGTGCTCTGAAGAATGGAAACAAAGAGTTTTGTTCCACCTGTCAAAAGGGAGTGGAAAAGGACACGTTCACTTTTTCAGAAAAGGTAAGGAAAAAACAAAAAAAAAGAACATTAAATTCTGGAAAGATATGGAAGTACTGAGTTTCACTCCAGCTCACCCTTGTAACACCCATATTTGAGTATAACCTGCTAAAATTTGGAATGGAACAAGTTAATAACAGACTTCCTATCTTGAATCAACAATCAAATATGTTAAATCCCAGAGCAATTAGCTAATTATTAACCTGAAAGTTAGTAAAAAATAATGGCAGACAGTATCAGACATTTCTCCTCCCATAATGATAAACTGTATCTACAGAATTACTCACCTGACATTCTGGATCACCAAATCTGCAGTTAAACTCTAGAACTTTAGGCCCATCTTTAGTAAGCATTAACCCAGCATAAAGCACACCTAGAATTAAAAAAAAAAAAAAGGTATAAAAACCATATGACCAACTCTATAGATCATTTGTTTTGAATCTACTCATTGTAGTGTTAAACAGGAAAACACTCATTCAGTGCTCATTTGAAGCTAGAATGTTAACAGTTCAACTGCTTTTCCTTCTGCTCTACTTCATTTAACAGTTATGCACTGTGAAGGAACAGGTATTGACTGTTTTCAATGCACTCCAAGTCACTGATGCTAAACCCCATTTCCAAATAAATCAAAGTCGTCTTCCCTAACTTATAGTGAGATAGGCCTACAAAGAGGACAAAGTAAAAAAGCTGTCTTTCCATTTATGATTAAAAAAACAAAAATTTCATACATACCAAGATAGGGGATGCCTTCTTTCCTCATGCCATCAACAGTCCTCTGAAGAACAGTTTCTCCTATTTTCAGCAGTAAGTCTTTAGAAATCTAATAAAACAGGATTAGATAACTGTTTGTAAAAAGCGAGCATGTGATTTTTCCCAGTGTCACAGCTAGCGTTTTGAAGAGCCAAGGAGAACACTTGGATGGTCTGTTGCTCACTCCAACACATGCTTCAAACAAGAGAAAGCAAGTATTTTTTCCCTTTCTTGGCAGACTACATACTACAGCATTAATATGACAGGTTGGATCTTTTTCAGTCATATTTCCATGCTTAGATCTACATGTGCAAGTAGTCCCACTGTCTTCACAGGAACAAAACATTTGCAAAGTCATACTGGCATTCAGATAAGACCTCCTCAAGGACAAATCACATGTGGAAAGCACAGTGGTGATTTATCATATTCTGTTGAATAAAATTAATAGCTTTTTACAGGAACAAAACTGTCAGTTTTTGAAATCTGAAGTGAAAAATAAATGGCCATAGGTCAGCAGAAAGCAAAGTAAATCCTTTTGAAACAGACTATTTTCAGAACAGAAAACAAACTACTATGAGCTACAGCAAGATTTCATCATTAGTTTATCTTGACAAAAACCAAAATGTGGTTTAAGCACTTAGTTCTCATGATGAGTACTTCATAACACTTAGTATCATAGAATTATTTAGGTTGGAAAGGACCTTCAAGATTATCAAATCCAACTGAAAAAAACAAGTCAAAATATGAGGTTCAGAAATAAAACTTCCATCTTGATAATTTAAAATGATTTGGTAGAAATAACATTCTCCATAGAAAAATGAATTATCAAGTTACAGGCTTTAACTGACTTTGTTTTAGACAACACATTCAATCGACGAGATGCTACTGCTTCCATTGTTCTGTCTGCCATAGTGGAACTGAAAATCCAGATTGCTTTCAGTACTAGAGCTGTAGTATGGGTTCAATTAGTCATCATCTTATTACATTTTTACCTGAGGTGCTGGAGAATAAGCTCCCATCCCTCCAGTGTTAGGGCCTTCATCTCCATCCTTTAACCTCTTGTGGTCTTGGGCTGGGGGCATGGGAGCAATTGTTACACCATCAGTGAAACATAAGCACTGAAAAACAGGGAGAATAATTAAAGTCCAAGCATATGACTAACATTTCATAAAGCACAAAAAAGAGAAATTCTCTTATTTTTGGTGTTGCAAAAATGCATAATTAACAATACAAATTCTGTCTTCCTAATGAAACAAGCTACATCTGAACACTTTCCTCTTTTGCTCAGGAATCGTTGCCTCACTTTATAAAACCTTCCTACAGCAACCAACTTTAATATAGCACGTAGAAAATTATAAGATAACACCCATAGTTGTACTGAAAAGAAACATTCAGAAAGTTTTTAAGAACTCTCAAAAACGTTCTATGGTGGAAATTACTTCCTCCCTCCTCCTCCCCTCTGCCCTGGAAAGAAGGCATCGCATTCCTTTGTAAACTTCCTTTTCCTTGCTGACAAAACTCCATTTGCTTTTGCATTACTTATAAATTACTTATTTACCAGCTGATTTGGAGCTCAACATCTTCATAATAACACATCTGCTAGCATCTTATGTAACGGGATAATGATGCTCACTGTTTGGACTTCTGATAGCATTACTCATAAAAACATTGTATAGTACTAATTAAAAGACAACTCTGGAATCCCCTAGAAAATCTGAAGTGTGAAAATATGAAAAACTAGTCAGTTGTGGAAGGTTAATTATTTTGACAGGCAAAGTGACTAGTATTCTTTTCTTTACTGTGATCAGTCACCTTAGGAAAAAGAATTTAACTCGTGTATGTACATTATTGTGTTACATTACAGTAAGTCTGCACGTATCCTATGGACAACATGTTTTTCAACAGAGAATGGACATCTGGATAACTCTTTAGTCCCTCCCAAGGTCAAACCAACCAAGAAAGAATAAAGATGACAAATGTCTGCAAATCTAATTTTTTCATATCAAGCAGGAAACCAGATTATGCAATGACTGGCAACAGTTAGAGATGATCGCTTACTTCACAAATGCCACCACCTCCAAGATCAAAGTTCACAACATCTAATATAAGTCAATTGCAGCTCGAGGGCTCGGGAACCTGAGACGGTATTTGGCTGTTCTACTTTGTGTGATGCCAGTGTCAAGTTCCCAAGCAATCTCAAAACTGAGCTCTAATTCTTCTTTTATCCTTTATGCTCCACTAATTAAGTAAGCTTTATTTTTTAAATGAAGAAATGGAATCATGTTTAAATGAATGAAATGTTCTTTCTACACCTGCAAAGTAAATCAGTGATGTCAAAACATTCAGCAGCCTTTGGTTACAGGCCCTTCGACCTTGCATGCACTTCCACATTGCAGTATTTCTGGCAATGAAACTGATTAAAGAGCGTCCTGCCTGCACCTGTCTCAAGTTGCTTGTTCCTGTGCACCAAAAGAGTTTACTGACCTCTCAAGATATAGTTCAATATGTTCCCTTAATTATCAAAGCTGATTAAAAAGGTTTCCATTTTCCCAACCACTCCTTCTTCTGTTGCTCTCACTTCACCACAGTTACTTAAATCAATTCATATGGGACTGGGCTAAAACCAGACCACAGAAAATATGCTGTTGATTTCCTTGAAAAAGGTGTTCGGGTGATAGACCTATGAACAAGTAAGTACTACAACTGAACCAAAGGCAAACAGCAGTGAAGGTGTAAGAAGACAGAAGGGAAGGAACATCCTACACTATCATTGTTGCTGGAGAAATCCTAACACAGAAGTGCACACTCCATAACACTCAACATTATTATGTTTTGAATTCTTTTTTCCCTTGTGGTAACAGCGGATTACTGCTTGAGCTATTTATTATTCATAATTTGAATTATTGTAGCAGGCTGCAGGAAGTTTGGTTCTTAACACATCTGCCTTTAATTAATAAAATGGTATTATTTATAAGCAGGTAACTGTTTTTAATGTGAGTAATAAAATCCTTTAAATCCCTGCTGTAGGCACTTTTCTGGTGTTTTCTAAATAACTCAAAACACGTACAATCTAAGTGCTACAGAGAGATGCATACTTACAGAAACTTCTTCTCCCTCAAGGAGTTCTTCAACAACAACAGTTTCCCCAGCTGTGCCAAAAGTTTTATCCTGCATTAAAAAGTCAATCTCTTCAGTCCTGTATTTCAGGCATTTTATAACAGTCAAAATGCAACAAGAGAACTAACACAGCAAGAAAGATGCAGCACAGTTGAGACCATTAATCGAATCACCATCCTGGATATATCAGCAGCAACGGTAAAATCTTTCTTCTGTTTATCTTCTAATAAGTGTAGTCATTAGCTTGAATATTTGCAAGCTGCAGATGATAGGTACAACTTTCTCAGTAATTTCTCTTGCTCTACCTGCTAAAGTTTTCACCCACAATACTGAGGGTTGTGGCAGTGACTGCCAAGTCTGTAACCTAACCTGACCTTTTACTTTATCAGAAAGTGTAGTTGTACAGAATACATTGGATGGGGGGCTGTATTTTTACATTCCAAGGCAAGGTTTCAACACTGTACATTTACCCAATTAAGAACCACAATAGTGCAGTGACAACATAATTTTGTAGGTTTATAAGACTAACACAAGGACTTTTTGTTCAGGACAGAACAAGGGGACCATGGGTTAAGATTTGTCCAATAACCACACCCACAACAAACTGTGACTGCAGACTGTGTATTCTGGCCCTTGAAATACAAGTGTTTCAGATAACATCTCATATAAATCAGCACTGCACCACTGAACTGTAAGATACTATGCTGCAGACACCAGCTGAGGACCTGACCTGTATACATCTTATTTTCCAGCTCTATGTTCCTGACCGTTCAGATGGAACTGCTTCATTTTGGTTCTCTTCAGATTTTGATGCTAATTTATTTGTTAAACATCCTAACTAAAGATATGCTTAAATTGAAATAATTCCACAGGAATTTTACTATACATGTAAATGCTGTGTATCAGGAGTTTTAAAGCTGATATTGCATGCCAAGATACAGCTTAATTGCAGTGTTAATAATAGAGCACCGTAGCACCTGCTTCATTGTAGCAGTGTCTCCAAGGATGCAGAGATTAAAAGCAATCCATACTGAAGTAAGCGCAGATCTTCAGTAAGAGCCATTTTATTTTAGCCTACACATACTATGCCTAGAAAGAATACCCTGCCTCAATAAATACGTATGACAGCTTCGTAGCTGTCCAAATAGTGGGTAAAATATTTGACTTGAATTCCTAGCTAGCTAGCTAGAAATAAAAGAAAAAAAAGCATGTCTAAGATTTTGACACGGTTAACAACTTTTTCATTTTTTTTTGTGAGAACTCTTCCACTCAGTGCTTGGACATTTCAACTCACCTGCATGATTTCATTAACAGCTTTACAGGCTTCTTCTTTGTTTGACGCCACAATTACTCCTTTGCCAGCTGCCAGGCCGCTAGCTTTTACAACTAAAGCAGGGAAGTTTGCACTTTAAAGACAGAGAAGAGAGATACAACAGTAAACACTCTATAATCCAGTATATATTTTAAGCATTATGAACATGCTGATGGTTGCAAAAACAAAACACTCATCAATATTATAGTAATAATTTTGTGTTACCGAGCAACAGGCAAATAAAATCTAGGATTCTCTTCTTACGCTGTCCCGAGGATTTTGGCTTCCTGGTTTGTTTACCACTGAATTTCACTGTGGTTCTGAAAGGTTGTTGTTCTTTGAATAATTTAATATTGTAGCAATGTTGGCTCAGCTGGATTGTTCTCTGATAAGTAGATCACTATTTGCTGTAAGCCCACAAGCACAATTTATACTCATGGAGGCAAGTACAAAAAATATAGAACGTACTACGTCTTTCAGATTGGATTTCAGACTTTCAGATGGATTTCCATAGTTGGCAGTTTGAAAAAAATAAAAACCTCTACCATATTCGCTTGTAGACTGAAGACTGAACTTTTAATTTTCATTAAAAGAGCAATAAATAAGGAACCATTAAACTATTACTGAAGTGTGATAGACAGATTATCCTTTAAAGCCTTTGTAGATATTCTATCACATCTAAAAGTATTAATACATTGGTAATAATTTGTTTTGGAAAGCTAGCACACTGTACACTGCTGGGAAAAAAGTTTCTACTACAAAGAATTTTACCTGTTAATGAAGCTACAGGCTGCTTTTGGATCAGTAAAAGATTTCCATCTTGCAGTTGGGATCCCATGACGATCCAAGAAGGATTTGGTAAAGCTCTTACTGGACTCCAGCTGAGCTGCCTTTGCCGTGGGACCAAAGCATCTTACTCCAGCAGCTGTCAAGTCATCAACAATTCCTAAAAATACCAGCACAGAATTTTTTTCAAATCACCAGATGATTTCTAAGTCATGCAGTTCAAATCTACGGGCACATTAATTTGTTAGAGCAAGTATGCAGGAGTGATAAGCTATATTTATATTTACCCTGAATCTGTTTTACAGAATGGGCCTTACGTGTATTTTTCACTCTAACCAAGATCAAGTAACCCTGCAGTATTTGGGGTTAAGAAGACCTGTTGCATTTCGTAAGATATGACAGTCTTTCCTCATTTTACTACAGCTTTTAACCAAATAGTTGGCATTAGTCTTTTATGAAGATAGCAATTCTTGCTCACACAAAAGGATAAAACTGAAATTTTCACTGTCTAGATTGTTTTTTTTTTTACCAACCCCTCAATTATTAGTATTATTATTTCAAAGAATGAAAATTCCATTGGAAGACCAATGTCCTACCTGAGTTTCTTATATGGAAACACTTTGATACCTGTTTTACTAAACTCAAACACTTTGAAAGAAATTGAACATTTAAGGATATTTTAACTCTTATATTTCCCAAGCAATACTCTTTGAATTTTATTTTCATCACAGCCCAATCCTGAATTTCAGGAAAACTGCCACAGAGGATTTCTTTCTTTTCCTACTGAAGACACTCAGATACTGTTGAGTAGTGGGAAAAAGATGGGGACTAAAATTTACTTTCTTCCTAAAACAAGAAGGCTATCATTTTTAGTTTTCTTTCTCTTACCAGCAGCAAGAGGAACCTCTGGACCAACCACAACCAGCCTGATCTCCTGATCTCTGCAGAATTGAGCAAGTGCAGCATGATTGCTGACTGAGACAGCTGTCAATGATAGAAAAGTGTGGTAAGACTGTATTCACTACTGTTACTTGGCACTTATTTATCCCTTATATAACCACAAAGTAGTGTTTTCACAAGTCTCACATTCTTGAATGGCAAGTCACTGTGAATCTGGACTAGAGGCATGCACTAATATATAAATATGCAGAATGACACATGTACGCATATGGAAAAAAAATCCAAACAAAATAAACCACTGAAACCCTAAGCAAAGGTTGTAATTTGACATGCACTGTAAACCCATCTTACTTTTGAAGGTGAAAAAAAAGTTTCAGGTTTCCTTATACTGTCAGCATGTTCTCATGGGCCCCTCACTGTAAGAAAGACATCAAGGCCCTGGAGTGGAGTGTGTTCAGAGAAGGGCAACAAAGCCGGTAAGGGGTCTGGAGCACAGGCCTTGTGAGGAGCAGCTGAAGGAGCTGGGATTGTTCAGGCTGGAGAAGAGGAGGCTCAGAGGAGACGTTATTGCTCTCTATAGCTACCTGAAGGGAGGTTGCAGTGAGTTGGGAGTCAGCCTCTTCTCTCGTGTAACTAGTGATAGGACTAGAGGGAATGGCTTCAAGCTGCACCAGGGAAGGTTCAGGCTGGACGTTATGAAATACTGCTTCTCTGAAAGAGTGGTCAGGCACTGGAATGGGCTGCCCAGGGAAGCGGTGGAGTCACCGACCCTGGAGATGTTCAAGGAATGTTTGGACATTGTGTTGAGGGGCATGGTTTAGTGAGAACTATTGGTGATAGGTGGATGGTTGGACTGGTTGATCCTGTGAGTCTTTTCCAACCTTGGTGATTCTATGATTCATCTCTACAAACATCCTGTTTGCCAGCACAAAAAGCATCACAAAAGAGCCAAATGAAAAATAACTCACAGGCAAGACTAACAAAAAAAATTAATAATAAAAAATTATTCAGCCAGTCTCCTCCCTGACTGGGTTTACCACAAAGCCTTATGCATGTTCGTGTTCATGCCAGCACAGTGCAGGGGACAGGAATGAGTGGCCACTGGTGGAATTGCAATTGCTTTCTTTTTTTTTTTCTTCATGTAGTGCCAGCTAAAAAATGCTACACTGAATGATGACTTCACTGAAATAAAGCAAAATCTGAACACTTTTTCTTACATTAGGAAGGGAAGGTACCGTAATTATAGGCAAAGATCCATTGGCAAGTTACAAAGATCCATAGGACAGTTACATTTCAATTAACAAGCACTTAACATGGTAATTCTTGCAATGCCAAAAACCGTGTACACAAAATAAAAAGTTTGTTAGAAAGACCATAACGTCAAGTCTCTTGATAAAAAATTTACGCAAAGGCAGCATGTAATGCAAGTTCCACTATTTTATCAAAAAACAAATAAAGCCAAGGTCTGCAGAGGACTGGTACATGAACACACAGAGTCGAAATGCTGCAAGCATGGCCCAGCATGGATTGGCTGCCTGCATGGGGTGGAAACTGACACATCAGAGTACAGATCTGCAAATGGAATGAAGTGCAGATCCTCCCTGGTGATGGAATACTTGCAGTTTTGTCTGTGAAGTCATACTACCAACCACACTGGCAAGTATGTGAAGATTTGATGCCCTCTTCCAGTCAATTTTCCAGAGAAGTGGAGGGAGAGAAATGAGAAGCAGTGATAAAGCATCTTCAGTTAGACACATCTACACAACTGTGTTGGCACACACTTTGCTTCTGTCATCCCATATGAATAAATTCTCCCCTTTCACAAGAGAAGCTGTTATTCTAAGATGACATAAAAGCAACTATCTGAAACTTGTCTTCTGATAGCAGATTTGCCCCATTTACGTGTAGTGGTGGGGAATAAAAGAGTAAATACTAATAAAAACTACCTTCTTGATAACCATTTAATAGCTCAATTACTCTGTTCCATGAAGATTTGTAAGGAATGAAAGGCCTTTGAGACCTCTGTGCAATTTATCCCAATTGACTTCTGGCTCACAAGAGATCAACACCAAAAGCATAACATACTTGGCTTTATAGTACTGGTTAACATAAAGGTCAATATTGTCTTTCAGTCCCATGAGGCTGTTGTGAAAGCAGTTCAAGAACAGTAGTTCCCAGCCAAAGAAAATGGGAGCTCTGGTGAGCAACTGTGGAGGGTCAATCCCTGCTCCCTTGAGATCAAGCTACACGAAAGGGAAAGGGAAAGAGCCTGCAAGATGACTGTACCTGTCATCCCAAATTGCCTAGCCTCTGGCCTCATCTACTAGCAACGTGAGAGTGAACATGGTACAACATTTACAGTATGTGGTAATAAACAGAAAGTAACAAACAGATAGGAATGTCACACTATTAAGATGTAATTTTACACAAATTTCTGCATGATGTAAATTGAAGGGAGACACCTTTGTAGCAGTGTTGTTTTTTTCTTTTTTCCCTCAAAATGACAGCTAGACATACATCTCAAACCAAACAGAAGAAACTTGGACCAAGATTTTAAAGCCAGAGTATTTTAGTGAAAAGTATTAGTTAGCATGAGAGCTAAAATGCAGTGTTGTCAGGATGCTAAAAGGCATTCACAGAAAACACATTTTATATCTCAAAATTCAGCATGCCATTCTGTACAATTTTGGCACTAAATTTGCCCTGTTAGTTAAGTATAAACTGAATACAAATCTATCTTTAGGCATTCAACCCAAATCTGTCTGTACTGTCAGGAAAGATTACTGACTCAAATTAACCATGAAAACTTTTTTGTGACTTCAATAAAGGCAACATCTGTATAATTAAAATTTATTTATAGTTGTAAGTTCACCTTTACATGTTCCAGAAATCATCTGAGAACTACAGATGCACAACTGATTAAAGGAAATCTCATGAACCATAGGGCAGGATAAACTTTCAGAGCCAAACCTTGTTTATATCAAAAAACAGAAACAACGGTAGCAGTTTCACAGATACTGCTGCTCAGGCTAATACAATATATAGGGCTCACGCACTTCTGTAAATCTGTTTTCTGTTTTCTCCTCTCAGTAAAAATCTAGGCTCCAATGCTACAATTAAAATGCCTAAGTAGATAAGACAAATCATTCCCTTTCAATTAAAAAAAACAGTCAGCCTCTTCACAAATTCTAGATTCTTCCTGCCTCCCAGCTGGCTGAGGTTGTCTTCCCTAAAGCACATATAAGGACACAGCTTGGAAAAAAAGATTTAATACACGGGGTAGATTTCATGGACCTGGCTCAAGCATTATTATGCACAAGTTCAAATATTTTGCATTGCTGGAAGTGCAGTGTATTTTATGCAATAACAAAGTGAGAGAAAAGTGCAGCATTTTTAAAAAACCAACCAAACCGTAATTAACACTCACGGGCCATGCAGGCTGACACTAACTCAAATTGGCATGAATATAAAGATTTATATATGTACATGTAAAGATCTTCCGGGACAAGAAAGAAACATAAGAACATGACTTTCCTGTCCTGCTCTTTCTTTGTCTCTCTCCTGTGAGATCAAACAACACAAAAAACTAACTATGATGCTAAGCATGCTCAAAGAAATTACGGACAGGCTTATTTAAACTTTCTGTAATTAAGCATTCCAGTGGAATTAAATTTGATAATTATCTGCTGTATAAGAACTTGACATGACATGGTAAAAATAAAGCATTTTATTCACATAGATGTAAAAACTGGAGACATATAATTTGTGCTCACATGTACACTATGTTAATTTTAATTCTGTATGTTATCATGTGTTTTCAAGGGGAAAGTTAAGTTGGTTGCTTAAAGCACCTATTCAGGATCTGGTATACAAAGAACAGGAATTTCTGAGTAATTATCCCTGGTTTCGTACTGACGCACCTCCAGGCAAGCAAGTACTTAGACAAGTACTTTTTAAACACAGCACATAATTTTGGATGTAATTTTGGATTTGAAAAACCTTAGGCTTCATTTTCAAAACTGATATGAACAGCTTCAGTTACAGCTGTCCAGTTACAGCCAGTCAGTCAGAGCTTACCACATTTAGGCCGGAAGCTCAAACAGGCAGTCAGTAGTAAAAGAAGCATTTAAGAATAATCCTAGCTTCCTAAGATCGCTAAAAAAGAAGACAAATGTTTCTAAGATTGACCTTTCCAGGTATGAAAGTACTCTTATGAAAAGCTGTGAGGATCACTGGGAACTAAGCAGCACTTCATAACCAAAGCAGTGTGCTTTGCCACTGTCCCAGAGGCTCTGGTGTTTGCTGCAAACACTTTTCAGCTGTTCACCAAACAGCTGCTGAACTGCACTGCATACCAAGACGAGCCATCGGCCCTTCCCTGAGAGGCTGCTGGGAGGCAGGAACCACTACCACTATCCCAAGATGTACTTCTGCAGGAATTTACAGCAGGCAGATGGAGTTTTGGGTACATACCCTACTCCAAAATCCGATTAATAAGCTAACAGAACTGAGATAAAATTAATTGAGTGGTGGTTGCATAAGGCTTTGCTCAGATACTTACTTTTAGCTGCATCTGTATGATCTCACATGTCCCAAACCTTCAAATTATAACAAACTGTTCACATTAACAAATCAGATCAATTAATGGATTAAGTTCAATTAATGGAATAATTTACTTGCTCTGTTATCAGATTTTAAAACTTTTTACCTGAATTTGAAATTTTTCCACTGTTGGCTGTCCCTGCATTTCCAGGAGCAACAAACACTTGTTTTACATGTGGAGACTGGGCCAGCTTCCAGGCCAATGCATGCTCTCTCCCTCCACTGCCGATCACAAGCACTCGATCAGCCATTAGTCTGCACAAAACCAAACACAAGCAACATCGCCAGAGTTAGAAGTGTGAGGTTAGGGAAGCAAGAGCTTCACGGAGGGTAATGCCAGGTGCAAGGAACTCTGAGCAGTGCTGAATGTCACTTTGTTTCAGGCAATTCTGCTTCTATTGGGGATTTGTTGGTTAAAAAAAAAAAAAAAAGTACATGGAAAGACATAACTGACTTAATGAGGTGTGATAGAAAATAAATGTCAAACACTGAAATAACCCACAGGGCTATCTTGGTTTTTTTTTTTTGTTTTTTTTTTTTTGGTTTTTTTTTTTCATCAAACTGGCAACTGTTCAGAATTGTACTGAAATCCGTGATACAGAAAAAAACTTTGACTGGCCAGGCTGTGATTTGTAACTTACACACATTTCTGGTGAATCCAAGCCTGCAAAAGACGAAGTCCTTTGTATTAATGAACTCTATTAATATTGTCTTACAGCATCAGAGGAATTGAATTGGAACTTGAGACATTTTGGTGGAAATATCAGAAAAATGTCTGAATACTTCATGTAAGGGAAAGGTTAAGAGCAAAGAGACAGGGCAATCAGCTCCACTCTTAAGAGAAGGAATTGTACAATCATAGAATCCTTAGAGCTGAAAGACCCTCCGAGGCCCATCTAGTCCAACTCCCCTGCAATGAAAAGGGACATCACAGTTCCATCAGGTTGCCCAGGGCCTGATCCAGCCTCACCTTGAAAGTCTCCAGGGATGGGGCATCAACCACAACACTAGGTAACCTGAATGGGGAAGCAGAGACCTAACACAAATTCTCCTTGGGACTGAGTGAGTCTTATAGGCTGTTCAGAGTTTTACAAGGCAAAGTTTTGTTCGCCTTTGCTTTTTTAAAGACAGGTTTACCTCTATGTGTATTCTCTGCATATTTACTAGTGTTAGTCACCTCAAAATTGCCATCCCAGGAATGATACCACACAACTAGCAGGGGAATAGAAGATTTCACTAAGATTGGGAAAGAACACTGGAATTCAGCAAGTAGCAAATAAAATAAAATAAGTATGTATTTCTTTACGTGGAGGTTCTTAAAAAGCAAAGGCTAACTCCTGATGGTACTCAAAGAATAAGCTGCTATAGTCACGTTAGTCAAACCAAGCACACAATACACACACAGATGATGAAACTGCACTGGTTAAGGTCAGAGTTTTATCAGAAGAAGGCAAGGGGTGCCTGGAGAAGCCATTCAGCGAGGCATGGAATGAGCAGCTATACACAGGTGTCTGCTCCTAAACCCAGGAGTAGTGTTCAATACTTCCAAAAAGTAATGCAAAAGCTCTAAGTCACAACATGGGCAGAATAAGCATCTAAACACATAAAATCATTTCAAGCATTGCAAGTGATGAAAAGAAACAAATACAGCTTTGTGTGAAAACTGGCATGATTTACTCTGAGGACTTTGCAATGACAGCGAAGTGGTGCGACATGCCTCCCTGCTGCACGAATCACCTCCCCTTGTTCAAGGGGAGGGACACGGCCTTGATAAGAGCTTCAGCCCCACGCAACACTCAGCCTCCCTCTGTTGCAATACCAGCATACGTAGTGCCTAACCCTTGGTCACTGGCCCTTGACCCATGCTTGCCAGTGTGTAGAGCCCTCCAAGGCAGGCGTGGGGGAAGGCCTCACAGCACTGCTGGAGCACACAGAGGTGGCAGCTCCCTTTAGGGTCAGAACTCCTGTGGGAGGGTGAGAGAGGGCTAGCACAACATACATCCTAAGCATGAGGGGAAACGGACCTACCCAAACCTGATTTCTAAGGGAAAAGTGATCTTACCAGAGGCATACCAGATGTTCAGCCAATTGATGGGGCAGGGCATGTGCTTCTCGCCCATCCCAGCTGCTAGTCAGGCAGCTGACCCCCGCCGTCCCACTCCTGGAACTGCCCGGACAGCTCTGTAGACCCCCCCCCACACAGAAACCCAGCCTGGACTCCAAAGAAGATGGCTTCTGCTTTGAGGGCTCCTACGTTGCACAAGCTGAGCCTCATTATTAAACCCAAGTCCTCCGTAACACACTGCAAACCCCCACGCATTTTAGAATGCACTCCCATGCAATTTATTTATCTATTTTAACCCATTAACAAAGGAATAATTTGTTCAGAGAATGATAATTTTAAGCAAAACATCCAGTCAAAGACAAAAGAAACACGAATAAAAGGACAAAATACGGACAATCAACCCAGTTTTTAACAGTGAAGTAAACACATCTGAGTTCAAATTTAAGTGTGGTTTCAGGCTGGGGGAGACCAGTAGGTTTCTACTAAAATGTTTGACAAAATACATAATGCAGAGTTGCAATAAACTTCTTGGATTCCTTAAAATAAGAAAAAAAGATACCTGGGAATAAAAATTAACACTTATGACAAACTATTTGGGATGCAAAGTTACGGTAAACCTCTTTGATATTGCAACTTAAGCAAAAAAAAGCAAAAAACAACCAACCATATATATACATATATCACATTCATATATATATATATATGTATATGAGAGACCAAGAGGCTGGCTACATTGAAGGGATATGTTAGATGAAGACAGTAACCTAGGGCAAAAGAATGCTGTGCAAAAGAATAAACATCATGTAGCAGACAACTGTCCTACACTTAACCCAGCAAGAATGTTTCTAGTGCAGTTTACAGTCATCATTAAATAACAACAAGTTGAAATATACATGACAGCATTTTTTGCAAGTGTATCAGAACTGAGAGCAGAGTTTCAAACCAAAATGGAGAACGTACTTACGCTATCCTATGCGCTGCTAGCTTGAGGAAAGTAATGCTGCTCAGGAGTTCTGGAGTGAAAAGAGAAAGGAGAAAAGCAGCCTCTAGTTAAAATGTAGTGCCCTGCTCCAGTATCACCACCCATTGATAACACTGCATGCCTAGCCATTGGACAGGTCATTTCAGGCGGGAAAACAGAACAGAAACTCATATACGTATGGTTCAGAAGCGAGCTGCAAAAACTTTACAGAGCAGAAGCAGCCCACTTTGTTGTTCCTGCACATTCAGAATAAATTCTGTCTCAAATTACTTTTTGCAAACGAAAAATATTCACTAATCAGATCATAAACATCCTCTATTTAAAAATGATGCTGTGCATACTCCCATGAATATCAACAGCATGGAAGAATACGATGTGCGATGCATATTTATGCTCCATTAAGCCTCCTACATAAAAATATTAGGAAATGCTTCAAGATCTGGTGAAACTGCTGTCAGCTGAAGTAAATCACCCTGCTTATAAATCAGACAAACAATCCTTTTTCTTTCCTAAAAGTAGCATATTCCAATAGTTATCAGCCAAATATATAGATATATAAAACATAAAATTTTATATGGAAGCAGTTAAATGGAATAAACCATGTATCATATGTTCAAATGAAAAATAATCATTCTATAATAAAATGTGAGGAAAAAAAAAGTGTTTTGGCCATTTGTTTTATTTTCAGGAACTCAACCTATTTGTGCATCCCCCAAACGGTATCCTAGCAACTTTTGTTGAAGGATGCAGCTTGACAAGAACTTCTTCTGGGGGCAATTTCAGTTTAGGAGGCCCAAGTAAAGTACTGGCAGCCTAAAACTTTCTTTTTTAATCTTGAAGCCATTTCCCCTTGTTCTATCACCACAGACCCTGCTAAAGTCTATGTCCCCTTCTTTTCTGTAGCTCCCCTTTAGATACTGAAAGGCCGCTATCAGGTCACCTCAGAGCCTTCTCTTCTCCAGGCTGAACAGCCCCATCTCTCTCAGCCTGTCCCTGTACAAGAGGTGTTTCACCCCGTGGATCATTTTTATGGCCCTCCTCTGGATGCCCTCCAACAGGTCTGTGTCTCTCCTGTACTGAGGACTCCACATCTGGATGCAGTACTCCAGGTGAGGCCTCACCAGTGCAGAGCAGAAAGGCAGGATCACCTCCCTCGCCCTGCTGGCCACATGTCTTTGGGTGCAGCCTAAGATACAGTTGGCTTTCTGGGCTGTGAGGGCACATCGCTGGCTCATGTCCAGCTTCTCACCCACCAGTACCCCTAGGTGTTTTTCAGCAGGGCAACGCTCAATCCTTTCATCTCCCAGCTTGTATTCGTAGTGAGGGTTGCCTTGACCCATATGCAAGATCTTGCATTTGGATTTGTTGAACCTCATGAGGTTCACCTTGGCCCATTGCTCAAGGCTGTCTAGGTCCTTCTAGATGGCATCCCGTCCCTCCGGTGTGTCAACCGCACCCCACAGGTTGGTGTCATCAGCAAATCTGCTGAGGGTGCACTCCACCCCACTATCAATGTCATTGATGAAGATCTTATAAGAGTATCACTCCCAGTACTAACTCCTGGGAGACACTGCTCATCACTGATCTCCATCCAGACACTGAGTCATTGACCACTACTCTCTGTACTCAATCCTGCAGCCAGTTCTTCATTCACTGAAAGTCCACCCAGGGGTATGTTGTCAAAGGCTTTACTGAAATCCAGACAGATGATGACATCAGTGGCTCTTATCCATTGATGCAGTGACACCATCATAAAAGGCCATCAGGATGGTCAAAAAGGATTTGCCCTTGGTGAAGCCATGCTGGTTCTCCAAAGTATTATGTACCCCACCCCATCAGGGAATCAAAACCCAGCCTCCCATGTGAAGGCCAAGATACTTACCTCTATAGTAACGAGGTACTGTACATAACTGTCATTAAAAATGAAACATTCTCAAAAAGGGGAAATTAAAAAAAAGCAAAGAATTCTTTCTACTTTGCCATTAACCCAGAAGTCAATTTGTTTTCAAACGACCTAAAGTCATTCACAAAGTAGACCATTTCCTCTATGAGAATTACCACATACATGTTTTTTTTTTGGAGGAAGTACGTGAAATCCCTAAATCTTCTCATGAACAGGCAGAAGTCAAAAAGAATCTAAAGCACGGTACATTATTACAGTAGGTAAACATTATCTGCCTTTGTAAAGAAGGAAGGCATGTTTGTTTAAAAGATGTCTTAAAGAGAGATGGCATTTCAGGCAAGGATCAATTACCAAGTTCTTAAGACAAAATACGAACAGGAAAGCAAAGACAAGCTAATTACTCTGAGAGGAGAGGACATGAGAATACAGTGAAGGTGATATCCAGAACTTATTCCTGTAGGTGCCAGCAGCTAGTCAGCAGGGATGAGCATCAGGCTAGAGACCTTTATCCTCCCCAAGGAGAGGAATTCATTAAGAAGCTGGGCAACTCCTCCACGGGGTCAGGGCCTTTGGAATGAAGAAAATAAAGAGAACAGTGCAAAACCAACAAAATATAACAGTTTTCCCTGTACTGACTCCTCCACAATGCGTGGGGAAATTTCAAATTCAGGAAGAAGTGAGATAAGACTACTAATTCAGTAGCTGCCCCTTCCCTAGTACCAGGGAAGGGACATGAGCCACCAGCTCCTACTGGAGCTGATTCTGCGCTCAGACTGGGAAGTTAAACTGAGCTCCTTAGCTGTATTAATGTAAAGCTTACGAAGATAGCTGTGTAGGTGTACGAATACAAACTCCTTAAGCTAAACCATAACACCACCCATCCTCCCCTAAAAAGATTTCTGCCAGCTGAATTGACTAACTGTGCAATCAACCAATAACTAGGGGCACTAAAAGCAAAGAGATGGGACAACAGAGATGGGCAGAAAGAGCTAAATGTCAAGACCTGCCCTTCAAGCTGCAGCAATCTACTGCATCACTGCATGCCTAACATTTAACCTTAGCCACTGCCTAATTAAAAGCTGCAATACTTCAACTTTCCAACACTGGGATTGTGGTAATCCAATGCAGGCACTCAGGTTTATTTATACAGAATACATAGTCGAAGCCCACAATGTCTGAACTCCTACTTTTCCTAGACGAAAGGTTATAAAACAGCTATAAAAGGACTTAGCAGTGATAGCACTTAGTCCAAATATAGACTCCAAGCCTAGCATCACCAAGCCCATACCGTCCAGCAGTTGGAAAAAAGCTCTTCTCATCAAACTTTGGACTAGAGGAGAAAGTTCACTGTTTCTCTTGAAGTTAGAGAAAAGAATAAAAAGAAATGAAGCCTCACAGGACACAGAAAGAACACAAAATCAAAACGCTCTGCAATTCATGTGCCACTCCACAAAGTGTTCCAGCCAGGAGTGCTCATGCACTTTTTTTTTTTTTTTTTAAAAA
>PPHD01002000.1:0-38514 GCA_002909625.1 Bambusicola thoracicus
CTTTCATATTTCTAAATAGCCGGAAAGAATTTCTTAAGTCTGCTGGTATTATAACACCTTAAGAAGGTAAATGATTTTATGATTACTTCCATCATCCGAAGACTGAGCTGAAAAATGTAGATCTGCTGAAGGAACTCAGCTTTGAAGTTTAGGTTGTTTGGGAATCTGACTTTGATCTGAGGGTCATACTAATACCTAGGTTATATATTGAGTTCTTTTTAATTAGAATTGGGCACAGTGTCACCAGGAGTCAATGATTCTGTTGCCCTGTGGAAAGCAATAACTTTAGCTTAGAGAGACACCTGCTAAGTAGTGTATGGGCCAGTAAAACCTAAATCAAACTTCCACTCCAAATAAATTACCGCTCTGGAGACCTGTGAAGGGAGGTACCTGCAGCAACTCTTGCTGCTAAGACATTGCATGAAGAATCCCCTCTACCAGGGGAACGGCATTATCAAAGGGTCTGTCACTCCAGCTCTGGATTAATGCCTCCTTTCCCCACTCCGTCTTTGTCACTCTTGTCTCAAGTGTGTCTAAACCAGCTCTCAGGACTGTACAATGGAAATCGCTCCTAGTGACTGCTGTCCTACTCATCTTTCAGATGAGACACAAAATTGAAGCCCTGAGTACAGAAAAAGATAGCATATTTCACAAGTGGGAACGGATGTTAGTCTTGGTCTTCTGGCCATCTACCAGGATGGGTAATTACATCTCTACCTAGCTCAAATTCCCTCTGCTCTACAGTTTCAATTGGACAGTAGTTTCTGTCTCACTTGTCTAAAATCCCAGTTGGGGTCAAGACACTACTGGCTAATTCAACAGCTATTTTATTTCAGTAAAGCTACACAGGCTTCCCCCCAAAAAAGTCTAGTTTTGTTTTCAAACTAAGGAATCATCATACCAAATGCCTGATCTTACAGAGCCCAAAACAAAGAAATCCCTGAGTTTAAAGGCCAAACCTTGTATGGAAATACCACCTTGAATGGCTTGATAAAGATCAACATCCTCTGAACTCTGCCTTGCAGTCACAAAGACAATGTGAAGGCAGAATGTCCAACACAGAAATCCTATTCACATGGTAAAACTTGCAATGATAGTTTGATTGCCCAGTTGGGAAATATCCAGCAGTATCTATGAATTTGAGTATTTTACCTCGTGTACATGGCTGATGTTTTGGAAGGTACTTAATGGTATCTGCACATTCAGAGATCTTACACTCAAGAGCTTTATTCACTATAGTTTTAATATAATAAGCCATTTTCAAATGTTTTTGGCCCCAAACCTTTAAAAGGCACAGTTTGAGCCAACCATGAGATAAAAGTCCATTTCTGTGAGACGGATATTCCTGCAGTAAAGTGCTTATACAGAACCTCCGTAGTATTGAGGTGCTTATGTGTCTACCTTCAATGAGCCATTGATTAAGCTTAAAGTGAAACATGATCTGAATGGCTTTGGTGAATTGGGTCCAAATTGATCAATTTTGCAGATAAAAGATGTCTAGTCGTTTCTAGAGATAGGTAACCTGAGTCAGAGAAGGTGTATAGGGCTGACAGGTGAAGAAAAATCAGGTATACATTCTGCAAGGGAACATTTTCACAAAACTTTTCCTATGAATATTGTTCTAGGGAAAGCAGCTTTCCCTCATGCTGTGCAGCATTATTTGGTCTGCTGAAAACATTGTAGTTAATTTGTGTACGCTCTCCATTTGGAGAGCCATAACTAATGGGAACCAGTCCCAACAACCAGGGAAAAGATTTGTTTTTCTTTTGCCTTTAAATGAAATATCAATGGATGGATATTTTATTTTTAGTTGAATATGAAATTTCACAAGTGACCTGTCAAGTTCCCATTTTCAAGAATGACTTTATTTCACAAGTCAAGACAGGCTGGGAAATTAGTTTTTCCCACAGAGGACTCTGATTAGGGATTACAAAGTGAGTGTGGTGCAGGGTGATTTTTCCTCCATCTTTTTCCTCACCCTGCCAGCCTAGAGAACATCTGACTGCTGACTAAGGGGAGCAATTCATTACCGCACCCGGGAGGGGGACAAGAAGTAAGATAGTCATATTAAGTAGAGTTGCTGGCCCAGGAGAAAATTGGGAAAACATAATAATACTTAGCCCTTATATTATTCTTTTCATCAGTAGATATCAAAGCACTTGAAAAAGGAGGTTGATTTGATGGGAAAGGAGATAAATGACAAATCCAAGTAGCCTATTGCAGAGGTATCAGCAGGAATGCTCACTTTCATAATAGGCTCTTTTGACTGTGGTTCTGCAAGGCAGAGAAATAAACAGGTCTTTTCCACAGTAAAATGCAGATTAGCACAACTCTCAAAGTATATTTCAAGCAACGCTGACTTACCTACTGTAACTCTTACGGGGGTTGTGGAAATGTAGTGTCCAATACAACAACTGGAGTGCAAGGAGGAAGCTTATGTATTACTGATAAATGACCAAGTAGACAGGACCTATTGCCTTTGTCAGCGGACAACAGCTGATTTACACAATGGTTTAACTGCTCGCGGAAGCAATAAATAGTCCACATGATGGGCTCTGCAGTTTCTACCCCATTGAAAATCAGGCCCATTCTGTGATATTTCTAATGTTATCCAGTGGATTATGGGGAGTCACTGGAGTAGAAAGTAGTCTTCCAGCTTTTTTAAAAGAAAGGCATTGTTTGTCTCCTCTGCCAAAAGTCCTGCAATGCGTGGTCTGATAGAGTTCACTGCCAGATCTCCTTCAGGCCACGTGAAAGGGCTGCACATGATGAATCAGATACAGAAAACATAAATCCCAAAGTCAGTCTTCATATTCAAGAGCAGAGCAGCATCTCTACTGGCTACATGTATTTAACTGCATGTGTGTGCATCTCATTGCAGCATGCTCTATAGAAAAACTCCCTTTTCTACTCCTTGTAGCATGTGCTGTAACTTGTTTCTGTTTGCCAATGGCCTTTCCGCCCTGTGTTTATGATAGTGGTGTTCAAAGAGGCCCGAAGCCCTGCTGTGACAGGCAACCCAGAAAAACATCTCATAAGAGGCAGTCTTAGATCCCATTGGGTCAAACGGCTGCTGTGCAGTCACTACAACTCACGTCAGGAGCAAAGAACACTCCAGGGGCAAGAACTTCATGTGGAGGTTACCAATATTTTCATGATGCCCTCTACAATAATAGCTTGGTTTTCAAAAATGTGAGGGATCAGCAATTTCTTGAGGAATGTCTCTAGCCATAAGACTTCCAGAGCAAACAGAGATACAAAGAAAAGGGAAGGAAAAAAACCTACTTATTTATATTTCTCCATCCTGCTAACTAGAGAAGGTCACACTTTCAAAACCCATTTGCAGAGGTAAATACTTATTCCCCTTACTCAGTCTGAAAATCCTCCATGTTGCTTTGTGCTGACCATGCTGCAGCTCTGCTGTACAGCAGCAGCTTTGAACAGCCCAATCTGCTGTGGACCATTGCCTCCCTCCAATACAGCTACAAATAGGTTTAAATCATTAGATTCAGGTTACCAAACAGTCTCTTGGATCACGGTTAATTAAATGAGTGTTGAAATCTAATTAAGGACTGGTCCAGGTGATAATTAGGAGGAAATGTATGCATTAAAATATTCATTTGTCGATGAGCTGCAATTAAGAGTGTGATTTGGGGAAGGATCAATAACTACATCATGTGATGTAAAAAAAAATGAAAAGTTGCCCAGCCTTGAGCAGAAATGCAGGAAAATCTTGGCTGGTTTTCTTTTTCTTCTCCCTTCACCCCTGTGTTCTGTTTTGCTCTCATAATAACTTCTGAAGTCTGCTCTCCACCCTTGAATAGAGCATTCATCTCTCCCTTCCTTTGTTTTCCTGAAGCACTTCTTTCAACCCCTTGTTCTTCACCACATTGTTCAAGTGGGTTATAGATTTATTAGAGAAAGAGTAACAGGTCAAAAAGAAAGATTCTTTGCCAATGAAAATCACTTCTTCCTGGAGCAGGCTGCTAATCCAGGGGAACATCGCTCATTGTGTGGCCTTAGATTGTATTATGTTTCAGCAAGTTAATTCCTCAACCTGTTATTCAGAAGTGAGGATCTGGAGAGGCTATTGAATATGCAAAACTTGGACTTTCACATATGTATGTCTGTAGCTGTAGTTTACTAAACTATTTACAGTTTGATACAGACCAGCTCTGCTTTCCCTGAGACTGTTTTTTCTGGTTGCAGGTACATAGATTGTATGTAATAAAGTTAACCACACTCTCTCTATACAGTCCCACACGATCCCACTCCGCTGGAAAAAAAAAGGGGCACTATGCCCTAGACCAGCTCCTCTGGCACGGAGGTGGTGTTCCCCCATTGCCACAGCCAGAGGCTGAGCTGGCGATCTCCCTGCTAACTGTATTTCCATCAGTGAATACCAGCATGTCAAAAGGGAAGTGTACCATGGGAGCGCAATGATTTCAGCTGCTCTTTTGTCAGTCTCCTGACAGCTCACCTGCCCATCTCCCCAGGCCCGGTGGCAGTCCAGCTCCTGAGGCAACTGTCTGCCTGCTGTCAGGGCTGCTGCCAGATCCCCCTTCCCCGCATCTGTCTTCCCCCAAGGGGACCACGGTGTAGGGAATCAAGCAACCGCAAGTGAGGAAGTCCTTGAAGCCAGCCAAAACAATATCAGTACCTGCCTTCCTAGGCAGATCTATTTCTTCCCATCTCTACCTCCTGCCAGAAATTTGAGAATTGCAGTTACTGATCTTTCATCTCATTTTGAGAAGGTGAGGGATTTTGTTCATTCCCAAAAGCTCTACATTTTTCACAGACTTCTGCAGCCAGTTCCGATGATCATCAGTAGCTGTACTAGCTTTGCCTGCAGACAGAACCCAAATATTGTGAACCGGCCTGGATTTAACAGTGCTGAATACACACAGCTTGTTGATGGGACTTATGCCCTATCCAGCAAACTGATTCTTGCCTCTAAGAACAGGGCTTTCTCACTGAACATGGAGGTTGCGACACAGCACAGTGTGGAAAGATGATCTGGCTCAGGGGTCTGGAATTCACAGAGCTAACAAAGTCCATCAAAGTAAGTCAGTTCAAAATCCCACAACATGCATCCATCAAAGGCTTCTACATTTTCCTGTACTGAGTCCAGATCCTCATCCTCTGATGAGAGCTAACAGGTCAGAAGATCTTCTAAAGGTTGAAAGAATAAGGCAACAGCTTTTGCAGAGAGAATATTTATAACAGCCTGGAAGTGTGAACTTTGGAGGAAAGTAGGAATAGCTGGACTCAGCTGTTTTCCCTTCATAGTCCTTCCCTTTCTACACTCTCAGCCTCTTGCAAAAGATCCAATCCAGAAGTCCAGAGAGGTTGTGTGGGAAAAAAGTCAGTGTCAGCAGAATCCTACACTACCAAACCTGTGTGTGACATATGGATTGCATGAGCCACTGTATATCTCCTGGCTAATTCTTCTCTATATCTGTTTTGTTTTCTGTCCTACAGGGAGCCTCTTCAAGCCTGGTGGTGAAGTTTGCAGATACAGACAAGGAGCGTACAATGAGGCGCATGCAGCAAATGGCGGGACAAATGGGCATGTTCAACCCCATGGCCATCCAGTTTGGAGCATATGGCGCCTATGCACAGGCAGTAAGTATAGACATTGGCTCTATGCATGTTTACAGAAACAGGGAGAGCACCTAGATTGCACTAAAACACAAGTGAGCAGAGAGAGAACTGACAAGCAGAGGAGGAACCAGTAACCAGGCCTATGGAAGACACTTCTCGTGGGATCTAAGCCATTGCTGTGAAATCTAAACACAACTAGACTTTGAATATTTGGATAAAATAGGCCCTGAGTTCAGTTCACATGAGTTCTCTGATCCATGTCAACACCATCCAGCCCCAGAGAAGGTTTTGAAGGGCATAAATAACTCTCCTGTGATACCATCCACACAGATTGAGTTGAACTCAAAGTTACTTGAGGGTAACTTTGGAGTGATCAGGGGATAGCATGGCAGCTCTTGACAGAAGTGCTTTTAGGTTCACAGAAGCATGCTATATAGTACGGAAATGGATAAGCAGATAATAGCACACATGCAGCGCTGACTCCTCAAAACAATATGATTTAAGCACACTGGGAAAACACTTCAGCTATTCAAAGCAGTATTGTAATATCTGGTATCCATTCCTAACCTGTCCCCTGGACCTCTGAGACAACCCATGACTGAACGAGGAGCTGGGCTCCTGGCATAACCGTGGATTTGATGCCTTTAGCATAAATAACTTTACTTAGGCTATAATTAACAAGTACCCATAAGGCAAGCAAGTTGGTAACTTGGTCCCTTTGTCACATACTTCAGAGGAAGGTAGAGTGATCCCTGCAGCAGGCAGATACAATACTGTCAGGTGACTCTGGATACCTTTCCTGGCACAGATTAAACAGAAGCATTTGCAGGCAGCAAAAGTATACCTAGATGTTTCATCCATCTGGTGATAAAATATGACCCTCTTGTGCTCTGTATTGGATATGTGAGCAAGAAACCCATTTTGTAAAATAATATCTTCCTTAATCAGAGAGACTTGCCTTAGGTAATACAGGTCCAACTCAGGAATCTCTCCAGCGTACCTGTAGTCCCTCTACCACATCGATCACAATGCCATGCTGTGTTGCCTGTATATTTAATTCTCATACACTGGCATCACAGACCTCCCATCCCATCTACATGTTCTTCTTTTTCTTTTTCTTTTTTTTTAATAAAAAGCCTACAAATATCCATCATTTCCTGAATGCTATGTGCTTTGCTGAGCACGTGGTACAACTCAACATAGCCTTCATGTGGGCCATGCACAATCATGAGCACATACTGTAGGAGCTTTACAGATGTTCCCACTTTCCTGGTACACTTCTGGGCTTTTTTAATTCTCTCCTTAAGCAATTCCCTTTTTTCCTTCTATTTTTCCCTGTTCTTTTTGTTATTCTGAAAGACAATGGAGGCCTCAGCTGCCTCTTCCTTGGTCCCCTGCTCTCCTCTTCACAGACTGAAGGGCTGTCCCCTCCCTAGCCCAGGTCTATTAAACTGCCCTCCTATCTGGACAAGGCTACAGGAAGGGGAAAAAGACAGTAAATCCCAAATGAGCCCTGGCCAGTGGCCAGCAGCCTGTCAGATGGGTGCAGCATTTGTTCCCCCATGTACCAAGGGAATAAACAGGAGGGGAACCCATGGGCAGCTGAGGACACATATCTGCAGACGCTGTCAGGCAGAAGATGTGATTGCAGAATTACACTACAGGCACTGATCAGGCAGCTGGAAAGGTAATAAGGACACTGCTGTCCTCATACTCTGGACATCTCTTCTTAACTGCGCTCTTCTTAGCTACATTCATTTTTAATCTAGAGTAATTCTTATAATTGCTGTTATAAAAGAGTCAGCCCAGAGTTATAGGGATACAAAAGAGGATGAGGTCTGCACCTTTATACCACAAAAGTTCTTCCATCTATTTCTCGCTAGACATTACAGGACATTTTGAGGATAGGTGCTTGAGTGAGGTTTTATCTCTGAAGAAACACTGAGAACAGTTCCTGGGTCAACTCCTGCTTCCCGTGAAACCAATGAATATTTTTCCTATTGATTTCTGTGAAAACAGTATTGGACCCATACTCTTTTATTTTTCTTCTTTTTTGTTCTTTTTTTTCTTTCTTTTTTTTTTTCTTTCTTTTTTTTTCTGCTGGTAAGTATGCAAATTACGGGGAAAGAATAAATTTTTGATCTTGGACCATTGGATATGACAAGCTGGTGATACCAATTACCCTGGAGACTTCAGAGCTTTCTAAATGATGGGATCACATTTCTTTGTGGTGCCTGTACACCCAGAGCGTGCTCAGATGCTGTCTCTCAATCAGCATCCCTATCTATGTCTCTCCCTATCTGCTTCATCTCACAGTCTCACACAAAAGGAAAGGAAGGGAGAGCCGAGGCTGTGTGACGTTCCCTCGGTCCCGATTAATCCACCTTGGACTGCTGGCTCTTAGATATCAGGGTGATTGGCACCTTGTAAATGCCAGCAGGAGATGGAGAGATCGATAGTAAGAGAGTGACTGGGGAAGGGGGGTGGGGGGGGGCAGTTTTATTCAGCCCAAACTGAAGTTTAAGAGCTAAGGCAAGTCAAGAAAAGGAAAAATGAACCTGTGAAAACACAGGTGCAGGACAGTGGTGACAGCTCATGCCACTGCTACCAACAACTCGTGTGACCTTGGGTGAGTCATTTGACTTCCTAGACTTATGTCCTCATCTACAAGAGAAGATGATGTCCAGATTTGTTTATTTTCCAGTCTCCCTCAGGAACATGGCTCTCTCTCATGCCACTCCTCCATGGGTTTTCACAGACACACCTAATGTCAGTGCAAGTTTAAGAACTGCCTCAGTGCTTTGCAGCGTGGCCAGGACTACCACGAGATATAGGCTTTCTGAATTGTACTCTTACCATGTCCTTCCATATATCCCACTGCAGTCCAGCAGAGACTGACTTCACCACTAAAGAGTTCCCAAGCAGTCCTACTGGTTAACAAGCAGTTTCTAATGGCCATTCCCATTGAGGAGGCTGCATTGTCCCAGGGCAGTGGGCGCCTCCCCAGAGAGGGATCCTCTGCCCATCCACATCAGTGGGGCTGAATTAGCTCATACAAAAAGGTTTCCATGTGTCATTGTGACCAGTGCAGCAGAAACCCTCACGGTGCAGTTGTTTGAGATATTACCAGGCCACTCTGGATTTACAGATTAAGCAACATCACTGGGTAGAAGTGGCAGGGGTCTCAGTCCATCAGTATTTGACTGACAGTTGTTAGCATGCTACCAAGACTGTTCTGGGCCCAGGCTCCTCTTTAAGTTCCTTCTTTTATAGCTCAGCAAATGGCCATGTCATGGTTCACTCCCCACTGCTGCTTTTTGCCAAACCTCAGCTTAAGCAAACTTAACCTTGATTGCAGGGATGGCCTTGTGTCAGCCATGCCACTAGTCCTCAAGTTCAGCAGCCATATGGCCTCAGCTTCAGATGCAACAAAATCAGGAAGCAAAGGGGATTCTCCTCTTCTCCTCTATGTGTGTTTTTTGTCTCCCCATCATGTGCCACCTGCCAAAAAAAAAAAAAAACAACCAACAAGACAAAGCTTGGCACGAACTCCGTGAGCTCATTCAGTAATGCAGAAAGCCACATTAGACCCAGTCACCTCTTCTGTATGCAGCTCAGAGCAAGTCAGCTTTCATGGCTCCCCAAAGCTCCCAGAGCCCCTTTACTAATTTGTTTCAGTTTGTTTGGGTTGTTTTTTTTATCCCCCAGCAATATCTTCCCATATTCATCTAGCTTCTCTTTCTTTTATGAGGCAATTAATTATTTTAGCTCACTCTTGTTTAGGGCACCAGGCCTTTTTATGTCATGTTACCATGGATCCACATCAGCTGGATGTAGCTAACTGTTTCTGTAGTCTCACTGAGGCCAGCTTGAGGTACAGGTCTGAACTCAGCCTGTGGAAGAGGCTGATGCTGACTGGCACCAGCTTTGCTCTGTTGCTAGATGAGGCACGAACACCATCCAGCACAAAGCATCTTCTTAGACCCCATGGGGTGGCAAAGCCTGAAATCACGAGCAGTTAAAGTAAAACCAGACTATGGATTGTAGCAGTATAGTCCAAGCCAAAATATGCACCAGTGGCAAAAGTTCCTCCAACTCTTCTTTCTGTGAAGGAAGTAGCAAGTACTTAGCAGCTGTCTTGAGTCACTGTTGACCCACCACGAACAAAAAGAAACATGCAGAGACCAAAAAGGATCGGGGAGATGGGAAAATGCAGAAGAGAACACCAAGAACAAAGGAAGGAGCCTTGGAAAGTGACAGATAATGTATAAATTATTTAATTTTTAAATTATTTAAAATAAGATCAAAGTCATAAATCAAGTTTACATAAAAAATGGGGTGGGAGTGTTAGCCACGGTCTCCTGGCCCAATTCCAGCTGTGGGACTGATTACTTCCTGCAGCAGGGGACAGCAGAGATTTAGTGAGTGGAAATGGACAGACTGGGGACAGGGCAGCACAGACAATAGCAACATTTGCTCTTTGGCCTGGAACAAATCCTTTCCCTTCAGTAAATCCCAGCTCCCCTCACACTGAAAAAGTGCAAATGGCTGCAGCTCCTGAACTGCAGACAGTAACTGCAAGGAATCCGGGTACATCCAGCACTGCGTAGATCACAGTCATCATCAGAAGTGCTTACCTCAGGATGGTGTGGCAGCAGTCATCCTGTGATGCTGTCCATTAAAGTCCAGCTGCCCACCTCTGCCTCCCTGCCCCAGCTCCCAGGGAAATGAAAGGGAATTCTCATGAACGATCTGAGGAGGTGCTGGAGGGAAGAATCATTTTTTGAACATTTATTCAATGCATACCGTAAAATTAATTTGTAAAGATATTTTTAAAAACTCATCTAGCCCTTAAAAAACACTGAAAAATTACTTTACGTAGATAGACAGTCTTCTATATGTAATTGCTATTACATTTCAATGACCAAAATAGGGTCATATATTTGGTAAATACTGCCAGTTATGCAAACTGGTTATTCTGATTCATTCCAGAGGAGGAAGCTATTTTGAACCCATGGTACTTTGTAGCAGGATGACTACTTCATATCTGATTGTCATTTCCCTGGTAATTCAGAGAAATTGAGCAGCAGGGAACGAACCATGACATGGCCATTTGCAGATTTGGGCTGCATGTACATTTATATTTTTTTCAGTTTGGGTTTTTTTTTTCACAGTTCTCTGAAGTTAGAAATCCAAACCATCATGTATTATTATGAAAAACACTAAGATAGATGAATCCAGATGTTGCACATTTCTTTTTTGTTTGTTCGTTTGCTTTTATCTTAATAAAATTCAAATAATATTTTCAAAGCAGGGTTGTTTTGTTTTTTTTTCTGGGAATAAATTTTTAAAAGGAAGGCCCCTTCTGAATTTTCTCAGAATATCTGAAGTCTGTTGGACGCTTCAAGATGTTTCTCCAATAATCAGATAGATAAAGAAGCCATGGGTTTACCAGTTCTGTGATTTTACCAAATATGAGTCTTCTTACTGCTTGATTGATCGCTTTATTTACCTCTTTGTATCACAGGGATATCATAAGGATTAATTAGCTAAGTGTTTGTATAGATCGTTAGAGGTGAGAAGCGTAGGATGCTGTTATTACTTTTATTATTATTACAGAATGAAGAATATGAAAAGTCAAACAAACCGTCAGGTGATTCAGAGACAGGGACAGAAAAAAAAAGGAGAAGGTCATCAGATCATTCAGAGAAAGCCTTTGCCAAGGGCAATGATCATGCTGTTTCAACAACAGTGTTTCAGAAATAGTCTTTCTTCTCCCGTATCTTCAGCTGCACGTGTGTTTCTTCTGGGGTCTGGGGAAGGTTGAATTGAGCATCCTTGCCCTATCACTGGAAGGAGCTTTTGGCCTTGAGGAAGTCATCTAATCTCTCCATGCATATGTTGCTCCTGTAGGGAAAGGATGATTTTTCCTTAAGTGCAGCTGCACGACCCTGCTGATTAACAGCCACTCAAGCCAGAGGTGGCATTCTCATTCCCACCACCACCTCTGGCCACATATCTCCATATATTCCTCTAGACTGATAGTGACCATGCAGGGACCTACTTCTGGAAAGAAACTGTCAGCATGCACTTTGTTTCTGTGCTGTGTGTTTAATGCTCTGCTGATGTGCCTGAGCTTATGCTCAGCAGTGTCAGACATGCATCTGGCCTGGGGCATAGGTTGCAGCAAGAGACTGAGAGAGTGCTGCACTTGCTAGCACTGCTAACCTCTTGCTTTGGTGCAGTTGTGCTGCAAAGCTGCATCCTTCTCTATTTTTCATCTAAATCTCCTAGAGTAGGACAGAATAGAAAACCCTGTGGAGGTATCTATCCATCCATTGATGATAAAGCTGACTGCAGTTCAGCCACCTCTGTTTGAGGTAGCAAAAAACATATGGGGTGAATCCTCCTACCTTTTCCTGCAGACCCACCATGATATGTTGCTCCTCTTCATGCCTGCGTGGCCTTAACCAGTGCCTCTTCAGCTGCCTCATTGAATCTCAAGCCCTGGGACAGACACTGCAGGCTGCTGTTTCTATGCATCAACCAGTTTGGTAACATCTCCTGGTCTCCTCAGAAGATAACTATTTGAGCAATAAATAACAGCCTGGTTGGAGGAATTTTATGGAATGAATCCATAAATCAGATGGGAAAAAGCTCTAAATGCTGAGGCAAAGATCATGCCAAGGAAGTAAGAGAAGAAAAGGAAATACATCCTTTCAGTTGAGGAAAGGAATAGCTCCCTTCCATCCCCTTGGAACAGCCTAAGATAATAAGGCTGCTGCCTTTCTGATTAGTGCTCTGTGGCCCCAGCTCAGGCAGGGAAAATCTGCATTTCAAATGGCATATTTTAAAGTACACAATACCCAGGGGCCCTGCTGCTATTGATTTGCCTCTGGTGGGGTCACTGCCTCACTTTCTACAGCTTTATTAACTGGGATCATACACTGGGCCTCTTTCAAAGTGAAAAGAGAGTGGATGGGACATTCGTCTTTGGGGGGAGCTGGGGAAGGAGAGGGGTGACTTTTGTTTGAGCTCACTTGGGATTGCCTTGGTGGTTTTATAAGAAAGACCAGTGACCCTCACAGGACTTGAGATCTTTGTAATCAGCTTCTTTCAAGGTGAGAGAGTTTCCATCCTCCAACCTCCCAAGTGCTGCTGCACTTCGCCACGCTATGACCACCAGAAGATGGTCTGGGAAGGTCCCCCTGTCCTTTCCCTTTGGTGCTTTTATCCTTGACTACCTTAGACCTAACAGGGAAGGATGATGTCTTCAAGGCACAAGTGGGAAACATGAAAGTAGAAAGGTGACAGGAGTGTCACAAAGGGCTATGTTAGTGTTGGTGTCCTCTCTCCAGCCAGTTAGCTGGGGTTCGTGTCTATGTTCAGGTTTGGGATGCTATACTCTTTCCAGCCCCAGAGGACGTCCAAATGTAACCTATGAAGTGGCTATGAAAGCTGTTGTGATGTGTGTGTCCTCTGGGTCACGAGGTACAGGTCCTCAGCTCAATTGTTCACTATGCTAGGAGGTTTTCCATGTCTCCAGGACAACTCAGGTGTCCCCAGAGCACCGAGCATTAAATAAATGGGTGGCTTCTCCCTGCGGGATCCTTGCTATCCCGGAAGCAACTGAGCCTAGTTTCCAAAACACAGTTAAGAGCCTTAATTGCTACCTTATTTGTTCTGCATTAGCTTTTTAACTCTAAGCTAAAATTAAGGTCCTCGAGCTCCTGAGTCTCTATGGGAGTATGACCAGTTTTATCTGAGTGCTTTTCTGAAACACACCAGGCTTAAAGCTGTAGTCCTTGCACAGTAATAAGATGCAGTAATAAGAACATTAGAAATATCTTGCTCTTTCCACGCCAAGAGAGAAAATACCTTCTTTCTGAAGATCTATAACAGAAGTGCATGCACGGCATTATACTGCAGTAAGCGACAGGCGTGTATCAAGGTATAGTTTCCCAACATGCATCTTCCTGTGCAAACTTTAAGCCCTCTGAATAGACAAGAAGTCAAACACCATTTGCAAACCAGGAGGAGCACCTGCCATTGTAGAGTTAATGATGAACATCTTAGTGACATCCATAAGCAGGAATAGAAGTTGCATAAGCCATAAATAATGTCACAAGCGATTGCTTAGCTCTGCTGCGTGCAAAAATGGAGACTGTCTTTGAAGCGGCACAATCACTTGTACTACCACTGGCAACACAATGTCAGGTAGATACAACCCTGTGTCTCTTGCAGCACAGGTGAAACACACACACAAGAAAAAGATTAATACTTTTATTTTAAATGGTTGGAAACTGTCATCCAAAAATATCTGCTGAGGGCCAAGTAAGGGGTGGGGATGATTTCACCTGACTGTTTCACTATGTGCAGCAGAACAGATCACCTAGGGCTCTGCATGCAGTTAGTAGGGAGAAACAAAGCTGCAATTCATCTGCCCAGAGGCAATTGGGTACAGGAGGGAGAGATTAATCTTGGCCTAAACTCTTCTGCCTGTTATCACATCAGCCGTAATAGGTGACCAGCTCAGAAGAAATGCCATCTGTATTTGGTTTACTGAATCTGACAGAGGGAAATGCCAAAATCATAGTCCCATTGTCTGCCTAGAAGCCCTAAGGAACGTCTCTGGTACAAATACCAGGCTGCTATCTGTCAGCCAGGCTGACCATGGCAAACACATGATCAGCTGTAGGTAACTCCATGCTTTGTTTGTGCAGGTTTAGAGGAACACAGAAAAAAGTTAGCAGAGGCCAGACTGGGGCTGAATCAAGCCCTTGGAACTGCATCCATCTCAGAGAGATGCTGCTTTGGTCAGCAGTGCTAAATAGATGCTATAGGCATAGATCTTGGCCATCATTTCTGCAACCAGCTAGTGATATCCTCAGCTGTCCTCAGGTGAAATACCCAACACAGAAAATGAAATATGGGTCAGTACACCCAGTGCTGAAGATGGATGGATTCCTCTTTCTTCATTCACTTTATTGGCATACTTAATAAAATCACCTGCTCAGTACCCCATCTGGAGAATAAATTCCAGTGATGCCTAGAAACAAATGTACTCCTTAAAGAGGAATCAGCTTTGTGCTATAATAGAAAAGATTGTCTAATCACTCCATCAGTAATTACAAAGAACAGGATATCACTAATTAAAATGTGAAAGTGTCTTATGCGGGGTACAATAAAAAAGGGTAATTAACAATCAAAGGGGAAGCCACCACCTTGGCACCAATCTGCATGAGGCTATGAAAAATAACAGTACTCAGCTCTAGTACAGCAATTTTCATCTGTAGATCTGAAGGCACCCCTACGTGAGGAGATAGATATCCTGTGCCCCAGTATATAATAGCTGGAGAAATCAAGGCAACTATACACAATTTGTACACGGTTATACAGCAGGTCAGTGGCAAAGCATCCTTTAATTTTGACTCTTCACAGGTGGTGACAAGGGATTTTTTGGCATTTGAATGACAGTGATTATTTAAGAGATTTGTTCTAATGTGTGTATGTATGAGCAGCTAATTCAGCCAATATTTCAGTGTTAAACAGTAAGGAACAGATTTTGTTGTGACTTTGTCGGGGTTTTATCAGACTTCATGACTTTTAAGGTCTGTTTAATGCTGAACAGTGTATCCCGTGTGCTTAAACAACAACATCAGAGAGTGATTTCTTGACAGAGAGTGAAATCACACGGAGAGTAAAACTCATTCTGTAGACAGCAATGACATGAGTCACTTCTACAATCATTCTGAAAAAAAAGTTTCCTTCTCCATTGTTATCATCAAATCACGTGTTAACAGTGGCTGGGGAAAGAAGGTTTCAGATTGTGCTCATCCTCTTTCCTCACACTTTCTCTAAGCATCCACCATCAGTCTTTACTGGGGATTGGATGCAGTCTCACGGAACCTCAGATGTGCCTTACCTGGCTCATTCTACAGCTCCAGGGAAGGAGACAAGAGGAAGCTTCGTCTAATTTTCTTCTCCTTCATCTCAGGAGCTAACCCACTGCAGTCATCCTGTATGCATGAACTGCACCATCTAAAAACTAGGCTCAGAGTGTAAAATAATGATGGCAAAGTCTGGTTTTAATGCAGGAAGCATTTCTAGCATACTTAGACATTCACCACTCTTCTGCTCCAAAACTCTTACTCCAAAATGCCTGAAAATATAGCCCAGATTTCTCATTTCTACCTTTTTTTAGGGGCCTTAGTAGAGGCAATGTTTTAATTACTTTCAGGGCAGAAAAAAAAAAAAAAAAAAAATTAAAACTAAGGAAATCATCCCAGATCAAAACCACTGTGAAGGGATTTCCCCACTGCACTTTATTAATCTTGCTAAAGCAGGGGAACTCCCTTCTCTTGCATAGCTCTCCAGGGAGTATCTCTGCTTGGTTGTGTTGGAAATAGGTGCTGTAATTGGGTTAACATGGACTCTGGTTTTTGGTCATGGTTTAGCTTAGTGCCCACTGGAGACCTCACAGCAGCATGAAAAAAAAAAAAAACCCAATTTTTCTCACCAACAGATGAAAATAGATCAAATTATCCCCAGAGAACTAGTTAAGCTTGCTGCTCTGGAGATACTGGGGATCCTCACTTCTAAATGCTCTACATACACTGGTCTCCCATCAGCAGCCATCAGTGCCTTCCCAGAGCTTTGATACAAGCAACACAGGCCATGAAATCTCTCTGCTTGGGAACATTTAAAATATTCTCTCTGCTGTTCTCAGTAAGGAGAGATCAGAACTCAGAGTGTTGAGTACAGTTCACAGGAGACCTCCACACTGGGGAACACGCTGGGGATGTGGGAACCATAAAGACACATCGATGCTCTGAGACACGTTTGATGCAATTTGGTTCTCTCTCTTGTAGTGAGAAAGAGGTGCAAAGGGTGGGGGCTACCACAGACATACCAAACCAGCATCTCAAAGAGGAGAGATGCCTCACAGTCTGGCTTGTGGTCTCCATCCTGGTGCTGGTGACCCAGGCTGCTCTGCTGGTGACTGCGTGATATTTTTTCCCTGCTCTCTTTGTTCCAGCTGATGCAGCAGCAAGCCGCGATCATGGCTTCGGTGGCGCAGGGCGGCTACCTGAACCCCATGGCAGCCTTTGCTGCAGCCCAGATGCAGCAGATGGCGGCTCTGAACATGAATGGCCTGGCAGCTGCCCCCATGACTCCAACCTCAGGTAAGGGGCCAGGACGGGTGGAAGGGGCAAAGGGCATGAAATCTAGGAGGGGCAGGAGACCTCAAAGGACATGTTAACTGTCAGCTTGTCCCTCTGTAAGTGTTTGCTGAAATGCTGGTCTTGCTCGTAGAGGCCACCACAAGGAAGGAGCAGAGGTCAGACGGGATTATTCTGGGGGGCTGAAACAGGAGTCCTCTGCTACAGGCAGCACCAGGTGGGAGTCGGTATCTGTGTCACAAAAGAGGTGCAAAGGCAAAGTCAAAGAGATCACCAACAGTGAATTGTTGGGCTACCAATGCTCCATGCTGAGCAGTGGCTGAATGCTAGGGATGAGACCCACCAGAGATGGGATGAAGTAGATTTTGCTGGAAGGAGGGAGTTGTAAGGCACTGGAAAAGGCTCTCAACCATCCCCATCAGCATCATCCCCCTACACAACTTTCCCTTAGCACAATGGAATAATGAAACAAAAGCACTGGAATAGGCTCCCCAGGGGTGTGATTGAGGTACCATGCCTGAATGTGTTTAAAAACCATTTGGATGTGGTGCTCAGGGACATGATTTAGTAGAGGGTTGTTACAGTTAGGGTAGTTTAGTTAGGTTGTGGTTGGTTTCGATGATCTTTAAGGTCTTTTCCAACCTGAGCAATTCTATGAAAATATCCCACAGTGACCTGTACTGGCTTACTGGTAGTATGTATAGATGTACGAGGGATCAGTGCTCATGCTGTCATAGCCAGGCTGGTCCAGACACAAACAGAATAACATATGTAGTGAGATTCGATGTCTTTAATGAGATGAGCTGTATTTTGAGGATGCAAAAGTATTTTCCTATAGTGAAATAGGGCTGCTGGCACTCAGGGAAGACCTTTGATGCTACCTGGAGTGCAAGTATTTGGTGAGAAGATTTTTTTGTAGATGGAGTACAGACAGGTAATTGGTGCAGGACACAGGCCCACAGCTGGTTGGGATGTAGCAGAACATGAGAAGCATGTGCTGGGGGGCAGAGAATTAGGCTGAGGTGGAAATAGGAATGGCTTTCCAGAAGAACAAGGAAATCTTACGGGCAGGAGCATGTCAAGGAAATGGCGGGACGGGTAAATCGTTTAGTGATTGCTGCCTAACTGCAGGGCAGCAGGGTAACAGCTGGGAAAAGTGGAGCCAAACTGTGAAAGAAGTGAGAATTTGGAGGGGTTTGCAATATACTGCTGACTCTGTTAGGGGAGCAGAAGATTTAGGGGTGTAACAGTGAAGAATAATAATTTCTAAGGAGCAGTTTAGGATAGAAGCATCTCAGAGACTATGCCAGTTGTTCCTATAAGAGGTACTGGAGATGGAACTGAGTTCAGTGATGAGGCACTGCAATGCCATCATGCGAACCTGAAGCACTGAGCTAACCTGGAGAGGACCAGCTTGACAACAGTTTTGAGTGAGCGAGATGTGGCAGGGGTTGAGCATGAGCCAGCCACGGTGCAGCTGGTGCTGGAACAAAAGGATCTGGTTCACCTGCAGAGCAGATTGGTAAGAGAGCAGTCTCAATGCTGAGCACAGAGAAATCCACACCAGCCGTAAAAGGCCAACAGACACTGCAGCCAGGAAAGACACTGGATGGCAAGGAGACAAGGTGCCACAGTAGTGCAGGCTTAGGGGTTGTTCCTAAAGAACCCGGTTCTGCTAACGTCTGCCTGCCAAAAAAACCCTTTCTCCATTAACATACAGCTTAGCATCTCTTTACAACCTGTAGGTGGAACAATGTCAGCAGCTACAGGGTCAGACATTTATTTTTCCTTTGCTGCTATTAGAATATGAGGTGCTGAGGGAAAAGGAGTGCAAGAGAGATCTAATTCCACACCAGCTTATGGAGAACCAAGGAAAAGTGCTTGACTCAAAAATCTCACACCATACATTTCGAAATATATGTTTACATAGCGATAAATGTATAAACAATGAGTCGATGAAGCTACTGCAAATCCAAACAGAAAAGTGGCTTAATTATATGTGCACCCTTTAAACCCGCTGCTGGAAAGATTATCATATTTGCATTAGCTAGATTTGTTTTGTGTTGGTGGGAGCAGAGAGAACGTCAAACAAAGAATGCTTGGAATTCAAATGCTCTCAGGGCTTGGAAAGCTGAATCCAGTCAGTGGTTGTGATGTCCCCACCACAAACAAGTACAGTCACTTTTGCATATAAATGTCTTGAAAATAAGCCGTTCTGTGACATAGGTGGGTAAATGCTAGCACGATAGCCAAATTCTCTGCCTGCCACAATATCCAGCACGTGAAAAATATCTCATCTTTTCTTTCATGTAAGCTCTTTTCTGATGTGCCCACTACCTTTTGGGAACTATTGTCAGAATACAGAAGAGGAAAGAGAGCTCATGTTTTTTACATGCTTTTCAGAGAACCCGTGACTGGTCATTACTGAAAATAAGACGCCGGTTTAGATGATCCCTTGATCTCTTTCACGGTGGCAGATTTTGCACTCTTCTTATGACATATTTTCAATACTGGAGCCTATGCTCTTTGGCATTATTGCAGATTTACCTTGAATGTGTAGCTTCCTTCATGAAAAACCTCTGTAATGGTTTGTGGAAATGTCCATTGACAATTATTCCTTGGGTGAAATGTTTAGACTTTGAAATGACTCCTTGTATTACCGCAACACTCACAAAGCTTGTGATAAGATGCATAGAAAATGTTTCACATATGTCTGAGCAAGCAAGTCTACAACACTAGCAGCAATTTCTGAGTAGCCAGGAGATATCTGAAGCCTAAAGTGAATTCTCCTGCTGGCTTTTGTTAGCATTCAGAAAGCCAAATGGAAAATGATCATTCTGCTTCATAGCAGGATTTCCAGTCATTGAAGTATATCTTTGTTCTGACTTGGAATGAAAATGAAACATTTCAAAGTTCTCTGAAAAACAGGCATTAGAAAAAGTGTTTGGAACGTTGGGGGAAAAAAAAAAAAAAAGAAAGAAGAAGTGTTTTGATCTTTCCTAAGCCAAAGAAAAATTGTGCTAGAAAAAAGACATTGGTAACACAGAAGTCCTAAAGGCATTGGAGGTGCTGGCTGAGCACAGCGCCTCTGAGTTTCTATCTTCATGCCCCTCATGTTCTCAGACCATAACCTGTTTCTGCTGCATTCCTAATCCAGCCTCCAGGACAGTGGGTTCCTCAGAACGTGGTCATGAGTTCATTCATGTTCATGAGTTCCCATGGGACCTGGGAACTTAATGAGCCTTGGATCCAGGCAGATCTAAGAGACAAGAGACAGGATGCAACTCACCAGACTTTAACCGTACAAAAGCTATACATCCAATGTAGTCATCTTATTTGCCTGCAGTCAATGGTGAGCAGTAGGCAGTCACAGTGGGCAATTCAGCATGGTAACTTTATGCTGTCTGCCTGTATTTTGATGGTTCCCTATCAGGTTCATCTCACTCAACAGTCTGCAACTGCAAGGAAATTAATTTCATGTCTTTGCTTTTCTCCTGTCTTAATATAACGAGGGAAAGGTGGGTCTTCTGAGATGTTTGTGACGCTCTGCTTACTGCAAAAAGAGGACTAGAAATGAGATTTCCTTTAGGCTTCCTTTCTTCTCTTCTTCTTCCTCCTTCCATGCTGTAAATCTGCACCTGGGGTAGCTTTAGCAAGATATCTCAAACTGGGGATGAAATCCACAACTGGCATGCACCACTGCCATTTGTTTTCTGTGGTGGCGTTATGCCAGTCTTACTCCAGCTACAGATCTGACCTCTCCAGGGGGTTCTTTATAAGAAGAAAATTAAAGAATTGCAATGAATATTCCTAAACTTCCTTACGCATGCACAAAATAGCAAGCACAAATCCCTTGCTGCAGTTTTAGAAAACATTACTTACATTGCCTATGCAAATAAAAGAGAGATCCAGAAAAGCAACTGAAATTTTAACTAGCCTTTGTGATTTGCAAGCTGATGGCATATGCTGAGAGCATTGCCTTTGGACTCAGGTTGCCACCACTGGCTCCCAGCACCCCCACTGAGGACGTTTTTAAAGGCCAACACCATTTAAATAAGCAAAGAGGAAGCAGCAGCTTGTCTGCTAAGGGTGTAAGAAAAGAGACGAGATATTGCATGGCTCTTGGGCTGCTCAAATCAGAATGTACTGAAGCAGCTCATTAATCTGTATGGGTTCTCTTAAAGCACCAGCACAGATTTAAGCAGTCATTAAAGTGTGCTATTGCACTAACCCATCATGGAGTGCTGCTATGGTGAAGAAGATTTCTGCAATTGGTTTAAAGAAGGAATTCCTGCAAAAATGGTACTTTCAATCAGTAGTATATCCTGACACAGAAAGATATTACTGAAGATAAGAGAGTTTAACTTCACACCCACAAACAGCGAGAGAAAAATACAATTGAAAACTCATTTTTGTTCTCTAAAAACGTCCTGAATACGTTTCAAGGAGCACAGACTGTCCAGTCCTTTCAAATACACATAGGAGAAGACAGTAAGATAGCAGAGGGATTTAATTCTGCCCTCAACATTTCTTTATCAGTGGGTGACAGGATCCCACCCAAAATATAAAGATTAAATTGTTCCTCTGAAATAGGAGAAACAGCCCCCAGAGGATGGATCTGGGAATAAAGGAAGAAGCATGGTTCCATGGAAGAAAACCTTAGCCTAATTTTTGTCCCTTTTCTGTGAGAGATCCCTGCTTAAACTATAGTCAGGCGCGGGCAAAACAGCAACTAAAAATCTATTGCTGTCTGTCTGTAGGCTACAAATCAACTTGCCAAACATTTTAAATATCCCTGATGCTGAAGTTCAAAATCAGTTTGCACGCTACATGTGTATTCATGAGAGAGTGCAGAAAGAGTGGCCCTGAAAATCACTACGCCCACAAAGCTGACATCTCCAAAGAGAAACTGTAGAAAAGTGGGACTGTGAATTTGCTTTTGGTGCTAAATGATATCTAGGAAAGAAATGTCTGCTTATTAAGTCATCAAACATGTAGTACTCCGGGGAGAGAGCTGAGAAGGAATGGCAGTATTTCTGCTGTCTTCTACTTCATGATGTTAGCTGTGGATCTAGTCTTAGAGATCGGGATCACCAAACAGATCTGTGTCTGCTGAAAAAAAAGCTCTGCAAACCTTTCTTATGTTAAATGCTTTCCAAACAAAAGAGCAATGGTGAGTTTAGCCTGCGGTCGTGTGAGTGGTTGCTTTCTTTGTGAGAAAGCTTGGAAGATTCTTCTTTTCTTGAATTATCATAAGGTTTCTGTGTGGTGGTCATAGCTGTTGTGTCAGGAGCTTTCCCTACGTAGTTTCTGCTTCCAGTACCCATCAGCTTTGATTTTGTGTTCTTCCTCCCTTGCAGGTGGAAGCACGCCTCCTGGCATAACTGCACCAGCTGTGCCTAGCATCCCATCTCCAATTGGGGTGAATGGTTTCACTGGCCTCCCGCCGCAGGCTAACGGGCAGCCCGCCGCAGAAGCCGTGTTTGCTAATGGCATACACCCTTACCCAGGTAAGCCACACCACTGCTGTGCCCACAGTCTGCTTCATCCGTATCAGGGAAACGTCTGTAGCATCAGCTACTTCAGAAGGATTATACCCTGTACCAGGCAGTGTGTGCTAGTTTCCAAAACAATTGCTGCATCCAAACCCTGTAACCTTACCAGGGCTGGTGACTGAAGCTAGTTCAGCACATCCACATAACAGGCTCAGCTTCATGCCTTTGTGGCACGCCACTGGAGGCAGCTCATTGGGTTCATAGACAGCGACTAGCTCAAAAGATGCCAGTCCTGATGGGGTAATTTTGACGTCAGAAATGAATGAGGGAGATTAAAGAATATGTATCTACCTCTGTGCCCGTACTGAACAGATATATGGACACTGTGAGGCTGTAATCACCAAGAACTTAAGGGTTTACAAGTCCTTAATGTGCACTTATATTTTTCTAGCTTTCTCGGGATTTGATAAAGACCTCTGCTTCAAGCTGGAGCTGGAAAGACATTTCTTACCAATGACTGTATACACACTACCAATCACAACAATACAAATTTAAATAAATTTTACTAATTGATCCTACCTACCAGCTGGCAAAGGCATATTTTACCCTGGGACACTCAGATTAATCTAATCTGTCAAGAAACCAGCCAGTTGCTCCAACCAAAAAAGCCCACAAACACCCTAACAAAAAAATTCCTTTCACGTCAGCCAATCCTGAAAACTTGTAAGATTCAACATCACTGGGGACATTATGAGCTATGAGGAAAAAAAAATCTCATAACAAAGGAGTACAGCAGTCTTGCCTAGTTGCTGCTCAAAGTCACTGAAAGAAAACCTGTGGATACAGAAAAGGAAAACCCAGAAATATCAACAGAATTGAAAAAAAGCTATAATTGCCCCCCTGCACACATCTTATAAACATTTAGCCATGAGTTGAACTTCAAGCAGAATTGAAATCAAGGAACTTACTGTGTTAAAATTTAGGCATGCGTATGTGTTTGTAGCAGTGTAGAAGGATGAACAGTCTTGGCAGCTAATGGAGGCAAGAGAAGATTGGATGAAGCCTTAGTGCGCTCAGTGAGCTCAGCCATAACAGCAGGAAAGAACCCTATCTTTAAGGTGATATATCCATTGGTTCTCCTATACATTTACGTACTTACCTGTTTGCCAGCCTATCACTGCTCTTTTTATCCACTCATTCCTGAGTCAGTTTTTTTCACTGCTTTATCTGGCTCCTCCTGGCTAATTGTCCACGATCCATTACTGCAAATATCAGAGAGAAGATGATATTTCTAGATGAATCATAATGACTTGAGCTTTTATTACTATCTCTAAATACCCCCATAATTAAAGAAAGCTTTAAGTTAGGCATTACATCCAATATTATATAAAGTTAGGTATTACATGCAATATTATATATTATATAGTCAATGGCCTTAATCTGATTCTCTCTGATTTTGGAGATCTTGCTCAGCCAGCAGTCCATAGAAGTCCATGCACAAACATCAAAAGCATAACATACTGAAAGACGAAGGTCATCTTTGCTTCTCTTCACTGCAGGCAGAGGGTCTCGCCTCTGCCAGAAAATCTGACATGCCAATATTTTATTTTGTACAACGTTTGGATTTATCTCAGCATGTCTTGAGCAATACATTGGTCTTTCCTGGTGCTCTACTTTCCCTCAACTCAGTGACATCCTAAGTGATAGCAGAGGTATAAAGTGGTCAGCCAAGCCCTCACCTCTCATTTTACCTCTGCCTGTGCCCGCTAGCAATGAATCTCTTACAGCAAGTTCCTTTGTAGCAGGTTGGGTGTAGGACAAGTCATGTGTTTGCTCCATCTTATTCTCTTCTCCTCCTAATGAGCATTTATGCACTCTCCAAAACTTTACTCCTTGCCACAGGCTTTATTGAGGCCTGGAGCTTAGCAACGTAAAAAAAAAAAAATAAAAAAAATTAAAAAAAAAGAAAAGAAAAGAAAGGATTAGACATTTATATGGATAATGAGAACATCCACAGTCACATTAGACTGGATAAAAATGTAGAAAGGACACAAACCTTCATGCTTTATTATATAATCCAGCCACTAATTGCTTGGGGTTAGAAAGAAATTTTCATCACTGGGCAGCTTATTCCATCATTGTTCATTATAGGATTTTTTGTACGTTACTCTGTGGTATCTGTTATTGGCACTGCCCTGTGGTTCTGCATTTCTAAATGAAAGGATAGAAATAAAATATTAAAGCTGAGCATTCAATTGCACTAACACTATAGAGAAGAAAAGAACATGCCAGTGCCCATCCAAAGTCAGCATCTTCCAAACAATTTTCTTTTATGATATATCTCTCATTCTAAAAGTGGCCAGGAGTGCTGCAGTATTATGTATGTTACCATAGTAAGCTATGGTTATGACTTGCCATATATTGTTTAATGCCTGAATTTTGCTCTTAGATACTTTTTCATACCCAACAAAAAAAAACCTGAAATGTGGGTTCAGACCATTATATCCTGTAGCAGAATGTGCTTTGTTGCCTGCAAATAGCAAAGCAGGACAATCAAAATCTGTAGAGGGATGCCATCCACATCATTCAGACCCAAATAAATCTCATTAATTGTGCAGTTTGTCTACACATTCACCTTTGTGTCTAGCTATAATATTTTCGATGTTACATCTAAGTGACTCAAGAACTCCACAATCTTTGCACTATAAAAGCAGGTGCAAATTATGTAATTGCATTTGCCCTGTAGTTTCACTTTTTTTTTTTTTTTTTCCTGTCTTACCCCATCCTCTTTTTTTAATATTGCCTTTGTCTGGAGCAGGGACACGCACAAAGTACCATTTGGGTCAGGCTACTGAACGCCCTATGGACCTGTGGCAAAGGCAAGAATAAGTCAAACATCCCTACTCACCAGGCCTCTAATCGCAGGCCCAGACCCTGCAGGAATTCTTTCTTTCTGGGACTTCTGTTTGAGTTACAGATCCACACAGTACCCCCAGAAAACAATTCCTTGCAGACAGCTCTATGCAAGCCATGTTCTCACCCTCTCCAAGTACAACATAATGCCCCTCACTGCACTTTTGGGCATGGACAGAATCAGAAGGGAGAAAATATTTCTTCTCTAGTAGTATGAGTCCCTCTGAATATTTGGCCCTGTTATGCTAATGCCTGTCCCTTAGTCTTCAGCTTGCAAAGCTATTGAGCATGGCAGCGTGTCACAACATATGATGGGGGACAATGAGAATAATCTGTTGTGCCATGGTATGGTGAATCACTTTGCAGCAGTGCAAGAGCATTTTACACAGTAGAAGGGATTGCTCTCTTCTGCCCACATTCTTTGGCTATCAAGAGCCCAGTGCCTCTCTTGTAACAGCACATCACCTACAACAACAGTGGAGATCATCTGCACTGATTTCTGCTGTTTTACACCATCAGCACTTTGCTCTCCAAAAACAAATCCTGCTACTACTGGATTGCATTATGAGGGTCTAGACAAAATGCTCCCTGCAAAAATAAAACCTCTTTGGGAAGAGGAGGGCACAAAAGTGGGAGATCAAAGGGCAATGAATGGAAAAGACAGAAGCAGCTGTCACAGGGTCAGTGACACAAAAGGAGAGAACTAGAAGAGGGCCCTGAGCAGAGTACTCAGAAAAGAGCCAGTGCTGCCCAGGAAGGAAGCATAAAAATAACTCATAGTACCCAGTGGGATGTCTTGCTTGACTAGAGCCAGGGATGGACCCAGCAGTAGGGCAGCACTGGAGTGCCTCAGATGGAGAATGCTTTCCAGGACACTGGTTTCTTCAGTGCATTTAGTCTGAGCTTAGGTAACTGAGAGCTACAAAAGATTTCCCTCAGTTCTTCATAATTCTCTATAAATGTGTTGCCTCATTCACTGTTCTCAGGCTCACAGTGCTACTGTTCCTGACTGCCTGCTGCTGCCAGGAACAGCTTTATGTATCCTCACTGCAGATACTGCAGAAGTTCCTGCATTTGCCTTTGCTTACTCAGTGTCTGTGTCTGGGTTAGTGAGACAGCAAGCTCCACTTGATACCCTGCATAGGGTCCAGTCCTCTCTGTTGTGTACTAGCTGTCAGCAAGGATCGGTAGCCAAGCCTTTATGCCCACATTTCCATGCCGCTGATGAAACTGACAGCAAAGGTGTCCCCCATGGATAAATTCATGTCTTGTGGAAACTCATGTCTTAGGAATTAAAGCAAGATCATCACTTTATTTTCCTTGGCTCAACAAAGAGCTATCAAGAAGTAACCAATTTCACCCACTGCCATCAGAGACAGGATTCAAACTCCACCTGTAATTTTTATAATTACTCAAGCTAATTGTGTACGAGAGGAGTTGCCAACACACTGATACAACAGCCTTATCAATTACCTTGTCAATTTGCTAGCAGCAATACTTACGGGCAGGCTGCTGTTCCAAACCAGTTGGTCATGGGATATGTCCTAGTCTCAATAGACCCCTTTCAGTGATATTGGCCAGGATCAGGGGCTCGTTTGTGCCAACAGAGAAAGGAACCAGCTTCCACCACCCCACTGCATGCATTTCAAAGCTATCTGAGGATGTGACTCGGGAGAACAAGAAAAGAACAAGAACAAGAAAAGAATAACAAAGTCACCTGTAGGAAAGGTCCAATCCTCATAACATTCAGTCCAGTCATACACCATGTCCTAGAAAATACCTGGCTCAGCAGCCCCTAGGCTTAGTTACTTGCTGTGGGAAATGTTTGGCTTTGTTGTATTTGTCCACCATAAATCCCGAGATGAGCTTTCACTTTCATATTTTGTATCAGCAGTTTCAAAAGTGCAACAGTGAGCTTCTGAAACATCATTATGACTGGAAAGCATTTATTTGACCCATTTGTAACAATCTGCCACGTGCCATAAACCACGCTTTACTGGTAAAATAAATAAGTGAAGGAATGCACTCATTAAAAATATAATAACAAGTTGCCATCTTCAATTGTAGTCTAAGCTACTTTAATGATGCTGTGTACTTCGAACGATCACACTGCAGACATAATGAATGAGGTTGTTTAAGGCAGTTGTGGGAGCCTTTTCAGAGCCCAAGCATTTTCTCCTCTGATCTGGAAGAAGGTGTAAATACAAAGCAGGCACTTTGTATTTAACTAACAGGCAAAGTTTTCAGAGGAGAGGCACCTAAGTGAGTTAACACCTTGAGCGTTTTTGTTTTTTTTGTTTTTTTTTTTTTTGGAGGTCACTTAAAGTAAGCTCCCAAAAACATGGAGTTAAGTGCTCCATTATGTTTAAATCCTGACCCTGATTTATATGTTTATGAGCTCAAGCAATGGTAGAAAAGTCCAGTCCTGGCTCCGCTGTAGAATTAGTAAGTCACCTTGGCCAGCCACCTCCACCTTGTGACATTTCCAGTTCTTCTGCTTTTTTTGTTTTTTGTTTTTTGTTTTTTGTTTTGTCCATTGGAAGCTCTTCATGGCCAGATATGACTCTTACTGTCCTGTCTCAGCAGAAGACCAATTCTGGATGGGGTTGGAGGCAGGTCTATAAGGAAAACACTAAAGATAATTCTGATTTCCAGTGATGAGCTACATGAATTTCATAGTAGACTCATTTGTTGTCCCATACAAGCATCTACTCATCTACTATACCCATGATGGTTTCCAACTCACATGATAGAGCAGGGGAGCTCCCCTGATGTGAACAGAAACAGACAGTGGGACAACACGTCTTTGACTGAGTGGTGTCCAGTCCCTAAATGGCAAAATGAGACTATAAAACACAGAATCAGCCTCTGTTTTCTGCCGGATCAGCACATTCTTTCCATTATTGCAGTTATTGTTGTGTCTGAATACCTAATTAATTACAACAGTAAACGCTGGCTTCTTTAATCACAGCATCAGCTGTCCTAATCAATCTTAATAATATGGGATCTGTACTATGGCACCCATGAATTTTAATCTACATAAATTTCTTAAGACCTCTCACAAGCTTGTTGTACGAAATGATGTAATTATGGCTATAGATTAGGCCTGTAGAGAGTGATTTAAATTGGATTTAAGAAGGTGAATAGAGCCCTCCCACTCAGTTATTTATTTATTTATCTTAATCCTACCCTTTGCATGGATTTTTTTGCTATCATTTTCTTCCCCTCCCCAACAGCCCTGCCACCCTCTGATCACCCTCCATCCCCATCTATCTCCCAGAGGCTGCAGTGGCAAAGCTGTATTCCTAGGGGAGGTGTAAGACACCTCTGGACTGTGAGAGGAATTAATGGAAGGTGCAGAACAAAAAGTTGTGGATCCAGGTGATAACATGTTTTGGTAGATCTGTGCAGGAAGCAGTGCTGGAAAACAGGATGAAATAGGTGGAATAAAGTGTGGCTGCTAGGAAATGCAGTTATTGAAATAAAATGAAAGGTGTTGAGGGCAATATCATGTAGCTGTAAGGTTTGCTTAGTCCTTCCACCAAAGTGAAATCTTAGGGTGTTTAGGGCGCCCCAAATGTGCCAGACCCTGCTTTTGTCTTTCAGAAGAGATTGGCACTTTGTTTCCAGGCAGTAACCATCATCACATTTCCTTACCACTTCCTCTGGCTTCAGTGCAGCTCTTCCTGATCTACACCACTGAGCAATCACAACAGATTTCTGCCCTTTCTCCTACAACCATTTCCACCTGCTGCACCCACATAATAGCTCCACTGCCAATTCCACATGAGGTTACAGGCATCTCAGGAGGTGCTCTTTATAGAACATCACTTAAACTGATTTTATTTATTTTTAACAGCATGTTTCTTACTGCCACCTCCATTCTTTCATTGTCTGACTAAAGCTAAATGCCAGGTCTAACACTAGCTGAACATTCCCTTAAAAAGTTGGACTTAAATCTAGAATTATATGGGTAGTAAGAAAGCTTCCTGGTTTTAATTTTAAGGCAGTGGTATTTCATGCTGACTTGGGAAATCATCCTTGGTTTTTGGCATCAGGCAGAGGATTCGGAAAGTGACATTAACGGATCTACTTTCTTTGAAGGACTTGGGAGTCATTTCTTGACTTCTGCCTAATGAATAAGTGCTGCCTTCGTTAAATTTATATTTATGGCCATATAGTAGGTCATTGGCTTGTTTTATGTCTCCAGGTTTATGGAAGGTTATCTGCTGTGGTCACCTTGTGGCATCTTGGCCAGGATTGTCTTGCATAGCGACAATCGTATCTGAGCAGAATTTTTCCCATGGAGATATGGAAATTATCAAATTAATATAGAAGCAATGTCCAGGGATAAGGCTCTTGCCCTGAGCTGCCAAATGAAGTTACTGTTAGCATCTGTTTTCACAGTACACCTATAGTTTGCCCTGGAAAGGCCAGATCCTCAGTTTCTGGAAAGCACGTCTACACTAACTTCAGTGGGGCTGACATGATTGATACTTGCTCCCTGGCCTCTCAGGAGCCTCTCTTCTTTTTTCACTTCATTTCACCACCTGATCCTCAGTGTGTACATTGCATTATGTAATAAGGAGCTGAGAGAAAGGCTCAAGACGCAAAAAGTTTACCCCACCTCTGAATTTGTTCTATCATTTTCCAGGGATATCGTAATTATTAGTTGTTGCCACACCAACTAATACATACAGTAAAAGAGAAACTGGATGGGGAGAAAGGGTTGCTGAGATAAGGTAACTCTCCTTCCTCAGTGGAGCATGATTATGTTGTCTGCATCTTATGAAAGAATAAAGCAACTTTCTCTCCTGATCTCCTCGTGTTGAGACACAGAAGTGACTCACATCTTCCCATCACTTTGAATTTTTGTATGTGATATGTTCCAGCCTACCGTAACAAGCAGCCCCTGGGTTAGCTCTGAATCATGGGCCCCCTGTACATCTGAGCCCTTTCGGAACTTCACACAGATCATTAATACATAAGAGAGCTGACACTTTACTGAACACAGTATGGCCACAGCTTCTACAAATGTTTAATCTGTGCCTAGAGGTTTCTGGACCAGTACCAACCATTGGCTTCATCTACACTACAGCTGGAAGCACAGGCAGTTATGCCCTTCACTAAGTTTAATTCATCCAGCACAATAAGCAGCAGCATGAAGATATGTTCATGGCTGCCCATGCTACCTTAGCTTTGGACTGGGACACCCAGCCAGCCCTGCAGTCTGTGTCCCCTGTACTCCCTGGCCTTGCTGGCCAGCATGGACACGTACATAGTACTGAAGTTACATCTTCATCTGCTTCAGAGCTAAGGAAGATGAGTTCATCAGTGAGCAAAAGTCATCACTTTTATTTTTAAGAACTCCCAAGTTAAAACCCCGAAGTTCGTGACCCACCACAAATGCATTTCCCAAGTAGACAAGATGGATTGTGAGGGTCTGAATAAAATAGAGATACCCATTCTGCCTCCACAAGTGATCTGGTGCTGCAGCTCAAGGATGCTTTTGCCTTACTCCCTCCCAGGAGCATCCAGGGACTCTTCAGCCACTATTGCAGTCCTGCATGTCAAACCAGCTGTAAACACCTGGCATTTTTTTTTACTTATATGATTTCCAATTTTGATCAAATCCGACTGAATCAAGGGAGAGTTTTGCTACTGACTTCTAAATATACCGCCCTTATCTCTATCACCATCAGCCATATTATCACCATTGTCCTTAACCAATTTTAGATAGATAGAAGTTTCCTCCTTGCTTTTGGTTTCACTACAATCACCTACAATATCCTCATCTTCATCTACATTCTTAGAAACATCATTTTTCCCATCAGGGGTGTCTGAGAACACTTCACAAAATGCTTCAGACTGGCCACAGTCTCTGGTTGATGCTGCATGGTCTAGCTTTATTGGTTCAGCAATAACTGAAGAATTATGGTTCTTGATATCTTGATGCCCTCATCATTAGCATCTTCCTTCTCTGCCTCTTCTGGAGTTTCCATGACTTCCTTCACTGCAGAGGAATCTAAGTTCTAATCATAATCATTTTCCAAGTCATTGCAGTCTTTGCTGTCCAGCTGAGCTTCAGGAAGTACAAGGCATTCATTATATGCCTCAGATTGTGAGCACTCAGTCCTGCATTGATTTCCATCATACAGCTCTCCATCAGATAAGTCACTATTTGACATTTATTTAAGTAATGACTTAAATAAACCCTGGATCTTCCCTCAGTGTCAGTGGAGAGCTTTCACTTGGGAGCAATAGATGGTTTGGGACCCCTAGACATAGAATTTGAGTTATGAAGAATGTCAGCTCTTGGCAGTGAAGGAGATAATTCGAAGATGGCTGCTGGAGACCAAGGTGACCAATAACTGTTGGTTTTGGTGCTCATGGTAGCTTTGTGATTTCTAGAGAAAAGAGAGAAAAGTCATGTTAGTCAACTTGGTGTCTTATTAAGGCCGCCATTCTATACTCTACAGTAGACTTTATCTTATACATTATACTTCATCTTTTATAAAGCTGAAGGAGTCCAGCCAATAAAAGGCCTGGCTGTGAAGAGAGAACTGCTACAGCAGAGCATATGTACTGTGTTTCCAAGTGGCACTGCAGCTATTCCAGGGAATGTGGTGCTCATGGATTGGGTTGTTAGAGTTAGGATACTGAGGTTAGGTTGCAGTTGGACTTGATGATCTTTGAGGTCTTCTCCAACCTGAGCAATTCTATGATTCTGTGATTCTGTGGTTTAAGGTCATAATGAAACAAAGGCAGCCCCAGCACAGCTGGAGAGGAAAAGGTGTACAAATGCAGAGCCAAAGGTATATCACACAAGTTGAGTAGCTTGGATGCTTTCCTGTGCAACCTGCTCTGGGCAACATGGTTTAGCAGAGGGGTGGGACTAGATGATCTCCAGAAGTCCCTCCCACAGTCTATGATTCTGTGATTCTATATTCTAGGAGCCAGGAAGTCATTCTGACTGATCAAACAGTCAAAAGAAACACCCAGTTAGATACAGCCCTTTCTGACAAGTTCTAAGGGCACAAGGGAAATAAATAATCATAGAATCATAGAATTGCTCAAGTTGGAAAAGACCTTAAAGATCATCGAGTCCAACCACAATGTAACCATACTACCCTAATGAACTCTAAAAGCTTTGTGTGGGAGGGAAAAAGGCTGCATTTAAATGCTTGTTGTTCCAAACCCTTTAAATAAAGCATCTGCACAGTTTTAGTATTTAATCTTAAATTTGAACAGTGATTTTCAGTGTATGTTTCCTAGAGTGAATGGCTTGGTTACAGTGGTCAAAATATGGTTCCAAAGACAGGCAAGATACCAAAGGATGGGGTAAGGAGAGCAGCTCATCAATGAACCAGAAGGCCCCGTTCAGTTTTATCACTGGGTCAAGGGCCAAACAGTGTAGTGCTCCTAAAGCTGCTGAAACACGTTCTCTCTGAAAAAGTGGCCAGCCCCACTGGGATTTAATCCATGTTAAAACTGTAAGCCCAGAGCTCAGTTCAGGAAAAGGTGTTTAACTGTGAGGAAGATTTTATTCTGATCCAAACCAAAATCAGAAGTGTAGGGTTCCCTTCAGGAAAGGCAAAGCCTGAAAATCCCAAGAATTCATAATACAGCTTATTTGGAGGTTATTGTCATTGTCCTATATGGGCAGGACACAGGCTCAATAGTAGCTGGGAGAATGGACATTTTCCACACGTGCCCACCTAAGGCAAGAAAAAATGAAAAGGACCACAGTTGAATAGATGTCATGCCATGGTTTCTCCTGTATCTACAGAGGTAGGCATTGCCAATTATGTGCATGTCAGAGAAAGAAAGTGCATGCCCAACTCCATCGTTAGCTTTTACACTATCTTTCTACATGGCCTGCAGATTAAGCCAGGTCAGCATGGACACATTGTTGGCATGGACACACTGGATGAAATGTTCTCCAGCCATACTGCTATCATGTAGGACATCAGTCAGGTGCTCTGCACCTGCCTGCACAGCCCAGCAGCTCAGGCTCGTTCTATACCATGCCCTCCTGGGGAGCTAATTTGTGTTTTCTGACAGGCATGACCTTCTGATTCAGCTAGACTAATCCAATGCAGAGAACAAAAATGCTCTGAGTGTACCTCCTGAGCAACAAAGAGGATTTCCTTGTTTAGCTCTACAAGCAGGTGGGTGCTTCTAGGGCATACACAGCAGATCATCTCCTTTGCTTCAGACTTCAGTAGTGTGGTTCTTCTATAAAGATTTACTCCCTCTACCAGATTTCCTTTTTCATTTTCCTCAGGATGTTCCTTCTACCTGAAAGCATATAATCTTGGTCTGTTTAGAGGGTCCAAGTTAGTAAGAACAGTTCTCCAAAAGAAGTGCAGGAACTGCTGTGTCACTCAGTCTTTTCTAACCATCAGGTTTTTTTTCTAGAGCAATATGCTCAACAGCCTGTTTTTAGAAGGAAACAATTTTGAGCAAAGGTTAAAAAGAATGGACTTCAGTCACTTCCTTCTTCAAGAAGGCAAGAGTAAATGGAGAAGAGATTTTATGTTCTGCAAGCATTTCTTCCAGTTTCCTGGAGCATCTACACTTTCAAAGTACAACTTTACATCCCTATGATGCTTCCACTGATCTCCAGAGGTCTTAATGAATTCTCCTCCTGTTCTTTTGTATGAGTGAAAATCCTTACAGTAATGCAGTACTTTCCTGTTTAACACCTGCCAAAAATCAGATAGTGATTCAGCCCTCCAACTTTCAACCTAAGACTGCAGTCCCACCTGTTTCTTCCTGTCCACCACCCCTGGAGGTGGTGACATTCATAAGAATAGGAGCCTCCAAGACTTAGCTAGATAGTTGTATTTCTCCCCTCCACGTTTGGTCTTGGTCTTAGCCTTCCTCTTTGCATGTGGGGAGATCAGTACACGAGGAGACCTTACAAACCGTCATGATCAGTGATAATATTTGACATTAAGGCAAATCTGTAACGGTATCAGTTACAAAGCATTTTGTCTGTTTTCTTCAGATCCATGGCACTCGTTTGCCACCTAATCACACATTTTGGCATGTAGCCAGCTTCCCCTTTGGGTAGGTCAACATCTACACACCCTCCAAGCCTTTTCCACTAGCCTTCTTGTAGGAAAGAAGAAAGTGGGAAGTGGTGGGGGGAGGTGGCAGCTCCCTAAGGGAACATCCTAAAAGTACAAAGCCAGAGGGATTGCATAAATGTAGAACTATGCAGCACCAATAAATACAAATTAAACTCATAACAAGAAGTGAAATATTAGGGCCAAGGTGACATTTGGACTGGAGGTTCAGCCAAGCTTTGCTTTAAATATTTTATTGCTGCAGATAAAGAAAGAGCTTATCCAACACGTTTCTCTCTCTCTCTCTCTCGCTCTCTCTTTCTCTCCCTATCAACCAAAGGGGAAAAGAAAAAAAAAATCTTAACTAGCTTTGGTTGTATTTGAGCTACACTTCAAAGTTTCACAAAAATAAACAGTTTTAAGGGGGAGGAATGCACACTTGTAAAGAGAGAAAATGCACTTTGAAGCCAGCAAGGAACTGTGTGCTTTACGCAGAGATTCACAGCATCCTGCCTGGAGCAGACAAGCAGTGTCCCCCTCCCCTCCGAGAAGCCTCTCCTCCCTTCGAATGGGGCTGCCTGGCAGCAATGGGTCTTTTGAAGGGACATCACGATAGCAGGAGCCAGTGCTTTCTTCTCTTCTCCTTCCCCCTGCTATGCCCCTGTTGTTTTCTGCTCTGATTGAAAGTTTCATGTGCTGGTAGCTGTCACTGAGATCTGAGTCTGCACAGCACCTAGCACAGCATCAGTCCTGGATTAGGATGTGGGCTCTTTGGGGTTGACTGCAGCAGTGCCAAGAATCTACATGATTAGAGGTGGGCTATAAAGCTTGAGAAAGCTGGAGAGGGGTTTGTCTGCCCTGTGCAAAGTCACATAGGGAAATGCAAAGCTTGGGCACAGAGCCCTCCTGGCCATCATGGGGGGTCTGCACCAGTCCTGTCTGCAAGAATGAGTGAGCTGTTCCACTGCTAGGACCCTCAGTCTTTGGGTTTGTCTGTCTCACAGCACACACTTCTTAGGGAAAAGAAAGGGGCAGCTGAGAGCCCTGGGTGTGCTGGGCCCAGAGCAGAGGAGCTGAGGGGAAGCCTCATGGCAGCTGCAGCTCCTCACAGGGAGCGGAGGGCAGCGCTGAGCTCTGCTCTCTGTGACAGCGACAGGGCCCGAGGGAACAGCATGGAGCTGTGCCAGGGGAGGGCCGGGGGTTAGAGAAAGGCTCTGCCCCACAGGGCATGGAACAGGCTGCCCAGGGCAGCAGACATGGCTCCAAGCTGCCAGAGCTCTAGGGGCATTTGTACATTGCTCTCAGATAGATAGTTTGAATTTTGGGTGGTCTTGTGTGGAGGCAGGAATTGGTCTCAATGATCCTTGGGGGTCTGGTCCAAGTTGGGATATTCTATGATTCTATTTCTCTGTTTTAATCCCTTATTTCCTTCTCTATTCTGTCTCCACAGCACAGAGCCCCACTGCAGCAGACCCCTTGCAGCAAGCCTACGCTGGAGTGCAGCAGTACGCAGGTCGTTAGTATTAACACTTTCTCCCAGTAAACCTTTTACTTCTCTAAATTCTGTAAACACCGCTAAGGGGGCTCTGGGAAGGGAGGTGAATCCTGAGATGGGGACACCAGCACCACAGATCTTCAGATTCAATTTGCTGTACTCATGAAACCAAACCTAAAGACCCAGAGTCTTCTCTCCCTAAGGAAGCAACCTCCTCCCATGAAGCACTGGGGAATGGCTCCCACTGAGCTGTACCTTGGTGCAGCTTCACTGACAGAACTGGGTCAGGCCTCCCTAGAATGTACGACAAGCAAGCAGAAAATCAGGCCACTTGATTTGCAGCCACTTCATGTTACAGAAGACCTGGGGGTCTCCTGAGTGCTGCAGTGAGTATTGCAGGTGGGCAAACAGACACTGCTGAACCACTGCAACTGCACCTGGCAGGGCATAGTCAGTGTAAGTCTGCACATGCCCATTCTGTAGGGTATGTCTGAACTCTGCTGGTTAGGCATAAGCGAGACACCCCAGCACTGGATAGCTCCAATGCGGCTGTAGGTATAGATTTGAGGCTTGCCGCGAAGCTGCATATACTCCTGGCTTCCCAGCAGCTTCTCCATGACTTCCAGTGGGCAGACCTCTCTCACTCTCACGTTTCTGTGTATGCTGAGCAGCTCCTTTGCAGTTGATGGACTGACACCAGCCAAAGTGACCTGGTACAGACCATGACCCTGCTGTGTTCAGCCTTCCCTTGCGAGGTGTCCATGGCCAACGCTGCAAGGAAGCTGCCACCTCGAAGTCATTATTTCCTGTGGTAACTGGAGCAATCATGGGCTCCCGCTGAGGAATGGCTATTATTTCATGTCAGTGCTGTATCTGGAAACTTAATTTAATTCTCCATGTAGGGCTTCATTTGCCGGTATTTTAGTTATTGTCATTTATTGCTTGTGAGGTTTGATAGATGGGAAGCAGCTCAACCCTTTGAGCTGTTAATTAACCCCTCTGCACACACATGGCCCCTATCCCCCTCTCTCTGGGCTTGCAGGCGACCCGTACTCTGTATTTTTAGCAGCAAGGCACATCATCTACCATCTGTGGTATTGAATGGCTCCCCTTGTCTGCTTGGTGGGGGAGCTGAGGTGGGGAAAATTGTTTAATTGCTGCACACTGTTTCCACTGTGTTTGTGTAGAAGACTAAGTGTCTATAGACATGAAAGGAAATGTATATCTGAGAATGCACGCACAAGTGTGCTTCTGTGCATTTTCTGTGTAGAGTAAGTGAGAGAGGGAATACATATGAACGGTTATTATAAGCATGTGTATAAATCAGAGTGCAAAAGAAAAACAAGGGCAAGGGCTCTGCACATGCCAGTCAGCACAGTCATCAACACGCTGAGCTCGAGAATGAGTGTTTTTCTTGTGCTTCCTGGGATGGTTACCCATCTCTGGTGGGGGAGACCTCACAGATCTCCGTTTAGACTCCCATTTAGATCACATGGCTGTCCCCGGTGCTACTGCTACAAAATTGAAGGGAGAATGGATGCTCAGAGACACGTGCTACTACCTGAAGCACCACTGAGACACTTCTATTATGTCTCAGGCAGTACGAGGTGTTAAAAATACAGCCCATCTCCAGCTTCACGTGATTGTTTGATGTGAAAGTTTCTTGCTTCCCAGAACTGAAATCTATCCTTTTCTTCTCTCTCTTTCTCTTCTCCACAGCTGCTTATCCTGCTGCTTATGGCCAGATTAGCCAAGCGTTCCCACAGCCACCTCCCATGATACCACAGCAACAGAGAGAAGGTGAGTGAGTGGTCTGTTGTTTTCTCAGCACCCAGCATGCCATCTCCACCACACTGGTTTCCCTCCTCATACACCCAGAGAGCATCCATTAAATGCCCCATTGCTTTGAATCCCTGGTCCACTGAGTCTTTTCTCAATTTCCATATGTGGCGTTACTGGCGCACTGCAAGCATCCTCATGGGAAATCCCTGCCAAGATCTCCTAAGATCCCAGGGAGAGGAGCATGCTGGTGTGCATGGGCCATGGAAAGGCCTGTTAGCAGTGTGGGAAGGAACATCCAGAGGGGATTGTTAAAGACAGCCAACGAGAGTAATCGCATCAGAATAAAGAATTTAATAAGAAACAAATAATGGTGATCCTTCATTAGAAGCCAGTAATGTAATTTCAGACACCTGCTATTAAGTGGAACTGATCTAGTCCTTTCAGCCTCCCTGGAAACACAAATCAGCCCTTTTAGAGAGTAATATCTGTATGAGGATGAGATTATTCATGTAGCATAGGTACCTTTTTCTTTACACTGACTACTAGAGGAGCCTGGCTTATGTAGTACATCGGACAGGATGGTTGCACTGGAGACATTAAAAGCATGGATAGGTGAATCTCCCACTGTTGCATGTGATTGTTTTGGAAGGTATCTGCATCATGTAATGCATAGCAACCAAACACTTGCTTAAATGCAGGAGTCATTTATGTTTGTTTTAAAGCCAGTAGGGAACAGTAGGAACCTCAGAGGCAACCTGCTCAGATAGCCCCAGCCATCCTCCACTACTCTCTTTGGACAAGAAACTGCTTACCTAGATGAGGCATTTAAGTCAGGTGCTTCAGCTTTGTGTAGGGATCCTCATTTTAAATAATTATATTTCAGCTTTTACTCCTTACTAGATCACTAATTCAGATATATTCTATACGTGTTATTATATATATAATTACATTTAATATTTTAATACAGT